>VYYI01002611.1:0-14348 GCA_021029175.1 Bilobella aurantiaca | reverse complement strand
GTAGGATGATACACCAACAACCTTTCGCGCAGCCGCGAAATTTTAATAATTGTTTTGGTAACAAATGTAATTTCAGTAAACAAAAAATAGTCGCCCTTTTTCGTGTAAGCGCCATAATTATTATACAAACTCAATAAATTAGGACCAATAGGTAAAATTATACTATCTACTATTGTTTTAATGCATGTAAACTCCCTAACATTAAAAAATTCTATTCATACTAAAACGAATCAAACTGCCCTATAGGCAAGTCCGATGAAGCATGAGGAAATTTTAAAAAAATTAAAAGAAACAATTTATCTCTAAAAGTAACTTTCAAATGATTGAATAAGATGGCAAATCCAATATGCGAAACCGTTGAAGAAGTCCTTTATAAAACTGAAAACTATTCGATTATGATCTTTTAATCAGAGCCTATCAATTAAGAAAAACTGGAACACACCTTTTCACAATGTATAAGTATACCAGTTTAAGAAAGAATCAATTCACGGGTTGTATAAATTGAAGGAAAACTTCTTTATCTGAATCTAATTGAACTATCAAAAGTTAAATGGCTCGAAGCTCAAGTGCCGCATCATGTATTCTAATTTTAATTTGCTATTTAATCGTAATATTGTTCCAAACATCTCATGGGGAAAGTAGTAGCAGCGGGACTGCCAATAGCAATTACACAGCAAAAGAAAGAAAGGCCCTTGAGAAGGTAATAGACATGCTTGAAATAAATCGCTATGAAAATTCAGAATTAGATTTTATTAAAAATATTTCAAGATTCCAATATTTTTTAATTCAGTTTCGGCTACTTGTTGAAACCGAATTATACAGAAGTATATTTCGAAGAGACGAATTCTTGATTCGTTGGATCCGGGATCAGAACTTTAATTTGGAGAAAGCAAGAGAAAAGCTATTCAAGGTAAAGCTAACAAACTTTTTCTAACTTCATATCTCGTCGTCTTACACAATTTTCAATCCATTTTGTTTTTCGAATTGTAGTTGCAACTTAAACTTATTTTATGAGCATTCCAACATTACATTACCTAAAGAATTATAAATGAACATACAAGGAATATTATTTAATTTATACCTTCATAATTAAATTGTAGTCTTTAAAATGGAGAAAAGAGAACAAAATTGATTCTATCCTAAATGAAGACTTCTCCCAACTTCAAAAACTTTGTCCGTATTCCTTAGACGCCAAAGACAAAAATGGGAGGCCAGGTAAGAGTAGCCCTTGAATTTCAAAATGTATCTGGATTCTACTTTCTAACAATATTTTTTAGTAATAATAATTGACGTGGGAAGGTGCTCAATAAGAAAAATTGTGCTGAGGGGTCAGGCCGAAGAACTTAAGCGTCTCAGCTACTATTTTTTTGAACTTGCTTTTCGAAATGTGTCGGAATTGCAGCAAAAAGGGAAGAAAATTGAAGATGTTCTAGCGATACTAGACTACAATGGATTCAATTTTAGAGAACATACGTGCATTGCGTGTGAGTCAGTTAAATTTCTTAAATTTTATTATACAATAATCTTAACAACGTGCCTTAGCAATAAAACTAAAAATCAAAACCGACAGGTATGCCGTCAATAATTGAAATATTTCTTAACAATGATGCAAACTATCCACGACTCATATACAAATCCATTGGCATTAATGGTAAGTATATCTTTCCGGTCTGTATTTGTTAATTTTTGTATTTATCTAAATACGAATATAAATAATGTTTTAGCTCCTAAACTGGTTGAAAACTTTTTTGAAGTGGTTCGGCCATTCATGTCAGAGTATTTGCAATCGATCAACCACATTTATGGATATGACAATGCAGAATGGAAACGCGTTATACTTGACAGCGTCGACGCTGATCAGCTCAGTACAAAATACGGAGGCAATAAGAAAAGTTAAATATTTATTGTTTATTAGAGAGTTAGGCAACAAAAATCTTCGAATATTCTCAAGATCAATATAATTTTATTTTCCAAAATAATTAATATGTATAATTGCGAGTTATTATATTAAATTTTCGGGAAACACCGCTTTTTAAAATGACATCAAAAGAAACTATAATTAAAAAAATTCAATACTTTTAAGAACTGATAACATTAAAAAATTTATATTGCAAAGCATAAAAAACGTGTTTTGCATTGGCAAAAAATCCAATTTGACCTAAAATGCGTCAGAACTCAGGAGAGATATCTTTGAGAACATCTTACGTAAATTCTTACATTATAATTCCAGGATTATACCGTGAACAACGCCGAAATAAAGTTAGAAAAATGTTGCAACT
Source organism: Bilobella aurantiaca (assembly GCA_021029175.1). Taxonomy (NCBI): domain Eukaryota; kingdom Metazoa; phylum Arthropoda; class Collembola; order Poduromorpha; family Neanuridae; genus Bilobella; species Bilobella aurantiaca. Next base: position 12,069 of record VYYI01002611.1, on the reverse strand, counting down.
GAGACTACGTTTGGAAATTGCTATTTTAGTTATTTGTTGCCTATGTGTTCAAATATTGGCCAATCAAAACAAAATTAGTGATACGCGAACGGTTTGGAAGTCCTTTGGAAATTATACTGCTGTGGAACGGAGAGCTATTGACAAAGTAAAACTCCGTTTAAAAGAAATTTTTATTGTTGTTTTTAAAACAAAGTTTACTTCTTTATGACCGCTAGTTTAGACTGTTAATGGGGAAGAATCTATACGCTGGGCACATGACGACTGACCAGTACTTGATCCGATGGCTACGCTCGGAACATTTGGACTTGGACAGGGCACGCGCTAAACTGACTCGAGTAATTCAAATATTATTTTAGAAAAACTCAAGGCTATTTATATGCGGGGTATTTGGTTCTAAAAAGCAATTATTCTAGGCTTTAGAATTTCGAAAAAAGAATCGAATCGACCACATTCTGGAAGAAGACTACACCAACATTATTAAACAATGCCCTTACGATACGACAGGGGTTGATAGAATCGGGAGACCAAGTAAGCAAAGTATTTCAACTTAGGTTTTTAACATTTGATTTTAAATAAGCTTTTTTTATAAATAAAGTTTTAAAAAAATTCTGCTTGAAATTTTAGTTGTAACCCTCCAAATTGGCACCTGCCCAGTAAGAAAAATTTCTCTAGCTGGCGAACTCGACCACTTAAGGAGGGCTTTGTATCATGTAGTTGAAAAAGTAGTTGTTTCAAATGCATGCAGCACAAGCAAATGGAAGCGAAGTTAATAGCATAATTGGAATTTTCAGTGGTTTAGGATTTAACCTTCGTGAGCATGCTTGTCTTAATTGTAAGTAATTAAAACCCTTTAGAAATGATAATTATCTTTTTAAAATATGGGGAAATTGTACTGCCCTTGCACATCAATTTTTTTTCAATAGGTTTTTCTCTCGTGGCAGAAGCTCTAATAATTTATGAAGAACATTACCCTGAATACTATGAGCGCATTTTCGTCATAAATAGTAAGTTTGTGATAAAAATTAAGTCGAAATTTTGCTCTAATGCACAATTCAACTGTGATTTTGTGATTTTTTGTTTTCAGTTCCCAGGATAATGGAAACCATGATTACCTTTGCCAAGTCTTTCCTTTCGGAGCGTACAAAATCAATTCTAAAATTCTATGGGTATGATCGAGAAGAGTGGCTTCCAGAAATTTTAAAATACGTTACACCTGAGCAATTAGATCAACAGTTTGGAGGTAAACGTCGTACACGACCAGCTTCACACAATTGAAATAATTTCAATTAGGCGAAAAAACGTCCTTGAACGGGCCGGGATACTGGTTTTACAGGAGTATTTATCGAATCAAATTCCGTTCACGTGCGAAATAAATAAATAAAAAACTCGACGAAGAGATGTTGATACTTCTGAGAACTTTCTTGATACGATTTAAATACACGTGAATCTAGTATTTTTGAATTGCAACTGCCACTTTATTCCATATTCAATATCTTTTCCAATCTTTACGAATAAATTTCCTTCTGGGCAAATCTAGGAAGTACAAAAGATGCACGATGAACTTCAGTGCTGTAGTAGCGCATCTTCATAGAATCCAATTCTTTTGTCGAAAACTTGTGAATTGGCTCTTCAAACGTAGTTTTCTAAAAAAAACAACAACAACGCTATTTTTAAACAAATCATAAGTCGTGTTTATATTTGTTTCAAACATTGAAAACTCGGTTTTACTGTCTTACACTATCTTTTCCACAAAGAAGTAGACCAATTTGACCTCCTGGGTAGGTTGGAATGGATGTGTAGGAGTACTTAACTGCTGGAAAAATCCCTTTGCAAAAGTTGACCATGCCCTTAATAAGGTTCGCATGATACCACATATTTTCACCCTGAGAACACAAAATTCCATCGGGTTTTAGTGCTCCAGCGACAAGACGGTAGTAGCTCTCTTGGAATAAGCTCTCGGCTGGACCTATTTGTAAATAAAATTTTACACAAATATTTAATTGATTTTAAAACAATTTACCAATGGGATCTGAAGAATCTGTGATGATGACATCAAACTCGTTTTGATGCTTTCCCATAAATTCGAATCCATCCCCCACATGGAGAATCAGTTTGGGACTGTCAAATCCACATGCCATGAATGGCAAGTATTCCTTGGAAAGGTCAATTACTCGCTCATCAATTTCGCATTGAACTACGGTTTCCACGGTGGGAAATTTGACGCATTCCCGAGCCACGCCCCCGTCCCCGCCCCCAATTATCAACACTTTCTTTGGGTTTGGGTGAGAGGACAAGGGAAGAAAGGTAATCATTTCCTGGTAAGAAAATTCGTCCCGTTCTGTGCACTGAATTACTCCATCAAGCGTTAGCACTCGACCATACGATTTGCTAGTAAAAACAATTAAACAACAATAAGCATAAAAATTGATATTATTTTTAACTGTTTCTAACTTACGTCTGTAGAATCATCAAGTCCTGGTACTTCGTTTTCTCTTTATGTAAAACTTTTTCCACTTCCAGCGAAAAACTTTGACCTTTCCATAATTCACTCGTTTCACTAAACCATCCCGCTTTCATTGCGTCCATTTTCTAATTTTAAATTTACACACGTTAAATATAAAGCATAATAAAATGGAGTATAATGTACTTAAGAACATTTAATAATAAGCAAAAATAATACGATCTATAAATCGTAAAGTTGCTCTGCAACTATATCTTAGCTTTTTGACATTTCTTTTTCCAAAAAATGCAGATCGAGGTAGAATGTTAGTTGAATACTATAAATGATGTTACATATAAACTATTTTACCATTTATTCTTACCAGAGTGTCTATTCCAAGTACTGTGGCACAAGTGACTTTGCCGGTAGCCTCAGATCTGTTAACTTGCCAGAATCCTGTGTTGAAATAAGTCTTGGAGCGTGACACAATTTCTTATCACGTGTTCTGCTAGTTCCTAAGCTAGTTTAAACTAAAAATCCAGTTCTTGAAAGATACTTGGCTAGTTTAGGACTGTAGATTGTAAGTGTTTGGAGGAAGGATGGGATCGATCCTTGTAGTCAAATATTGACAACTTCCCTTCCCCTTGAGCTGATGCATTGAATTATTAAAGAGGCATTAGCTATTATTAGCTTCCCAATATCCCAATTTACTCCACAAGTACACAGCACACCCAGTGTAGGATACACTGTTCATTATTCGGAATTTAATACGAAAAGAAACGTCAATAATTTATAAAAGATTTACTTTTTACTTTTGCTCTTAGCACTCAATTTTTTTAATAGCCCAATCAAAAATATGATGGTGTTTAATTAATTGAGAATGCGAAAAAAAGGTTTTTTTTAGCTTTCACTTAAGATGATGAGATTCAAAGTGGAAAAGAGAATAACTTTGAAAGGTTAACATCAAGCGCAAATTTTAAATAATTTTTAAATCAAATAACCAAAATTTTAAAACGAGTTTCGTTTGAATTAGCGTCAAGAATTTAATGAAGAATCTAACAATGAAACCGGTATCGTTTACATTTCAGATGACGCCTAGTTTTGCACTTCAAAATTCCCGCAATCATCAGTGGTGGGAATCTGATATTTTAAATTTCAAATATCTTCGTCACTCAAATCTTTGAAAAAGGGAGTTGAGTGAACATTATCGTTTTTGCCTTCTTGACAGTCCATTAATCGAACCTAACTAATTGATAATCGATCAAGGACAATGTCGTCCATTGGTAATTGGGTGGATGCTGCAACAGCGGACTCGGAACAAGCGTTGGTCAATCAGGTGAGCAGTGTAACAACGATAATAGCTATTCCATTTATTTGTTTCTTTATAAAACACTTAAATGTGTAGTGTGCGTTTGTGACCACATGTAACCGCTGAATTTATACCTTAGCCTTATGCTAGGTAGGATTCCGCCGATTGATTGTTTAATCAATCTGTTTCTAAGTTTAGAGTAAAAGAATTTTTCACTGTATAGTTAAGAACATCTCCTCTGTTATAATTTATTTGCACGAGTACGGCAATGTGTGAACGCTACCTTAATTATTGACAATCGACGAAACTAATTTGTCTTGTTTTCCTTAGGTCTCTGGCCTCGGAATTCGCGGAAATCAGAACCAAACACAAGTCCAAAAACCAAAACCGCCAGCATGGAAGGGAAATGCCGTAGCAGGGGGTGCTGGAGCTGAGAGTGTCAAAGATGATGGCGAAGATAAGGAGCAGACACTTGCTGAACGCTCTCTTATTCAAAAGGTTTTGCGTAAAGGACTTTTGCAAACGAGCAAGGCCGAACTAGAAGTTCTACGACGCAATCCGTCATCTACTCTTTATTCTACTAAGTCATTTGAAGATATGAACCTGTGAGATGCCGCGTCACCTACGTTTCATTGTGTGTTGTAGTCTCATTGAATTGTGGTTTGATTTGTCTCGTGTAGCCGGCCCGAACTTCTCAAGGCAATTTATCAGATGGGATTTAACGCTCCTTCTAAGATACAGGAAGCTGCTTTGCCGTATCTCTTGAGAGATCCGTGAGTTACAATCTACCGAACTTAATTTTCATTTTGTTTACTTCTTCCATGTATTTTTTACTTCAAGGCCTCAAAATATGATTGCACAATCACAGAGTGGTACAGGAAAGACTGCTGCGTTCGTTCTAGCTCTATTGATGCGTGTAAATGTCAATCACCACTTTCCACAAGTTGTTTGTCTTTCACCGACCTACGAATTGGCTTTACAAACCGGTGCAGTCATTGAACAAATGGCTCAGTTTTGCCCGGAAATTAAGATTTCATACTGTGTACGTGGTGTGGATGGTAAGAAAAGAACTACGCTTTTTCACGGTATACTCCACCTTTTTACAGAGTATTATAAAGTTTAGTGTCCCGATTGTATTCCTTCTTTAGATCCATGTGCGCGTGGAGAGAAAGTGAAGAGCCATATTGTGATTGGGACGCCAGGAAAAATGACGGACTGGGCACTGCGTCTTAATTTTTTGGACTTAAGCAAAGTTAAAGTCTTTGTTTTAGACGAGGCTGACGTCATGATTGCAACTCAGGGATATCAAGATTCTAGTATCAAACTTCACCGGTATGTTGCGAGGATTTTTTTCCCCGTCAGATCCAGAAATTGAGTCGTTTACTACTTGCAGAAAATTGCCAAAATCCTGTCAAATGATGCTATTTTCGGCTACCTACAACACAGAGGTACTCAAGTTTGCCGAAATTCTTATTCCGGATGCCACCATCTTTCGTCTGACCCGTGACGAAGAGAGCTTAGATAACATCAAGCAGTATTATATTTTGTGCAAAACTGCAGAGGACAAGTATCAAGCCATTGCCAATATCTATGGAATTATCACTATTGGTCAAGCCATGATCTTTTGCCATGTAAAGGAATATTCTGCTAATTTTTACATACTACATTTACTAAACTGTAACTTGCATCACTTTGTAGACACGCAACACAGCAAATTGGTTGGCTACCAAGTTAGTACAAGATGGACATGCCGTAGCTCTCCTTTCTGGTGAATTAACAATTGAACAGCGTCTTGATGTGCTTACTCGCTTTCGTAACGGACAAGAACGAATTCTTATCACTACGAATGTTATGGCGCGAGGTAAAAAAAAACTTTTCCCATTAGTTTGCTAAGGAAAAAGGGACAAAGTAAATTGATCCAAATGGAAATGGTATATGGTCGTTCTTTCGCCGTTTCCTTTAATTTTTTTAACTATTTTTTTAACAAAAAGGAATTGATATTGACCAAGTGACGTTAGTGGTAAACTATGACCTCCCAATCGATGTAATCAACCAATGCCCGGATTGTGAAACCTATCTTCACCGCATTGGCCGGACTGGACGTTTTGGAAAGTCAGGAATTGCCATTAATTTAATTGATAGCCAAAGGAGTTATGACAATATGATGAAAATTGAAAAACACTTTGGAAAGCCTATCAAAAAGATTGACCATGAGAACGTGGCTGAAATTGAAGAGATTGAGAAATAGAGGCGCACGATCAACAGCAGCATGTTTACCTTGGAAAAGAGTACTGTCATCGAGGAATGAGGATCAAAAGCTGTGAAAAGAGGAAACTCAACTACTTCCATTTTGTATGTTACCCTTATTGATTTACTTTGAGTGATATTAACTTAATTAAAAACCTTTAATTTTATTTTGTTTTTTTATTCCTTAGATCTTCTAAAGGACTGTTTATTTATTTACTCCTCAACATTTTTTGAATGGGTGCTAGGATTTTTCTGGAACCTCGTCTGCCGAAAATCTCCTAGTTTCTCCTTTCAAACACTCCAAACAATACAGATAATTAAAATTATTATAATTTGAGGGCTAAAATAAAGTTTACACATTTGTTAAATATAATTCGATTAATTCCGACAGGTCATTTGGAATCTCATGATGCTCGTGGGTTTCAAAGCTCAATTTCATATGTTTACAATCACATTTACGGTTAGTTTAAATTAATGTATAATTAATGTTTAACGTGAACGTCACCTACATTTCATATGTTAAGTTATATCTTAAGGTACAATCTTCACTTGGCATCTAATTTGAAATGTGTCACAACCCTTTCGGTTTAACTCAATTGGCACAGTCGAGGCTTAATCGAAATTCTGAACAACCTTGTCCGTTGAATTTAATTACTAACTTTAATTTGTTACCTTAATAATAAATAAATATTAGATTACTCTACAGGTAGAGGGAATCTCTTTGGTGTTTGTGCCTGAATGAGTAGGCGGCGTAGTGATGGGGTCGATTGACGGGTTGCTTGGAAATGTTGGCAATGGCCGCACTCATGCTGAATTCAATGATGCGTGTCATTGTCTGGAGAGCAAACCAGGGCCATGGGTTAGGAGGCCCTTTAGATGAGACGAGTAGTCCATAAGGGCTAACAATTCGGATTATTTCAGCAATACAGAGAAGAAAGCCTAGTGCTGCCGTAATGGAGGCATACTTGATTACTTTCTGGACCTACAACAACATACGTTTTTGGAATGATTAAAATTGGATTTTGTAACCAGATTACCTGGTTCTTTCTGGAGAGTTTACGGCTAAGTCGGTAGTCCAGTGCAGTTTGATTGACATAAGCGATATGTGAGAGAATAGATTGAAGCGTAAAATCAGGTCCAGGTCCACCGCTGCTAATTAGCAGACTTTCAGTTACGGATCCGCCAGCGGCACTAAAAAATTTAATAGTCCTTTATTGGACTATTTTTCTTTCTTTTTACGCCAGCATTTTTTTTTAGTTCAATTTTTTTGAAAATGTCATTTTAAAAACAATTTTGCATCAAATTTCTTGCATCTCACCGCTCTTCAGTGAGATCCATCGACTTCCGTGATCCACGCCGTTTTTCATTGGCGCTAACGAGGAGGGAAGCACTTTCCGTTCGCCCCTCCTCCTTTTCCTTTCCACTTCCGCCATTGGTCGAGCCGTCAACTTCACACCAAGTCAATGACTTTTTCCGAACTCCGGTGACACCAGCTAGAAAGCGATATCATTATGGCTAACCTCGATTACTGTGGTTAGGCTCTTAGCTTTCAATTACATTGAAGGGCCGTTCCTGACGAATTGCGCAGTGCCGTCCCGCTTCCACCACTCTTTTTGCGCGGCAAAACAGGGCTAGGGGGCCTGGCCGAACCCTTGGATGAGCCAGAAGGAACAGCGGTGGAGGTCCTAGGAGGCTGGATTCCAGCAATAGTTGTCTGAGTGGCTTCTGCTGTTCCAATCAGAATCACATTAATAAATTGGAATAGAATATGAAGTGTTAACCCTACGTAAATCATTGACGCGCGAAGAGTCGGATGCGACAGAGATTGTACGATCATTTTCATCTGTAATTTTAATTTTGGGGGTGTGGGACGTTGACTGGAGAAGCGTTGGAGCGAGCGCTGCTGTTAGAGAAGACGCTAGATTTTGTCCAGGAGCCATCATTCCAGCCATCAGACCAGCCACTCCTAAATTTTTTCAAAATTTCATGTGTTTCATCTCGTTTTTAACAAAATCAAATTAAGTATATTTTCGTTTCTCCTAAAAAGCTATGTCCCAGATAACCAGCAGACTCAAAACTTTGGTATGTCATAAAATTATTGTAAAATGTATGGGGATTACAAGCTACATTCTTAATTCATCTTCCCGTTACCTTTAACTATTTTTTTTGTAAATGTTTTACTGCTAATTATTCTATAATTTGGAAGTGACCTCATTTTATTAGAATTAGAAATTTATTGCAAGATCGGCTTAGCTTGGGAATTTGGCGTTGGAGTTCCATAAAACTCTCGCTGAAAAAATTTCTAAATTGTCTAAATTGGATCTAACTTAACTTTAAATCCGAGACTTTAAATGAGACTATTTAATTGCGTAATAAAGAATGAATGTAATATTAATTTTATAACATCAATTACTTAGAAATAAGCAAATCTTTTACTAACTATAACCTCTGCACATTAACATTCCTACTTTCTCTATTAATCTGTGGTTTGTCAGTCAACCCCTTTCACTTTAGAGTAAAAGAAACACTGCTTTCCCCAACATTCCGTGCAGGGATTCAATTTTTCGTTTCCCGCACATTTTCGAAGCATAAACTACATGCTTTTACCTTTTTCATTAATTCCGGATACCCCTCCCCCACCGCTACCCGCCTCCCCACCAGTGGAATACCCCAAAATCCCGAGAACTCTTTTTCCAGCATAAAGAAATGATCCGCAGAGGAAGAGTCCCCAGACGGCAAATCCCAGCTGAAAGCCCAGTCTCACTATCTGGAAAAGAATAAAAGAGAAAGTGGAAGAGAAAGCGAAGGAGAAAGTGTAGAAGTCAAATCAAATCTCCTTTCCCCTCCTTTCCCACTTGGAGGAAGTGACTTAAATCCACTTTGATTTGTCCAGGGACAAGAAAGCAAGACTTCCCTCCCTTACAAGGGCCCTTTCAATCCCTTCCAAGGCCTCAAAATGATGATTCTATGATTTTGTGGGAGTGGTTTTGATCATTGCAGCTCCTTCAGAAGTGAATAGTGGCAAAAAAACATTTGAAGTCAGAGTTGATCCGACACCTCGGCACAAAGTTAAAGACTTCAAAAGGCACTTTTTGGGCCGTGGATAAAAGTGACAAATTGGAAATCAATAAAACCTTTATAAAAAGCCTCCTTCCCCTCTTCAGCGTCGTGGAAGAAACAGTGAAGCACTTACCACAAGATCCGTGTTAATGTTGGAGTAGATAGCGGTCGCTATGACGGTGACAAAGTGAACTGTAATCGCAATGGAGAGACAGGTCTTCTTTCGCATCTTTTCCCCATCTTCTTCCACCTACATTTATATTATATTTATATATAAGTTTATTCTACTTAATGTTTTTTATTATTTTTTATAGTCGATACTTCACTGTGTGTTAGTAGGACTAGCCAAACAAGCGTGTCCTAGGACAGGAAGGACCAAAATGTAAATGAGAATCCTGCTGTCCCAGGACGGGCTTGTTGTAGTTCTTTTTTTTTTTGACGGCGCAATGTCCCTAAATTGATCGCAATGAAACTCCCGGTTGTGATGAAATGAACTGAGAGCGTGGTCTCAATTCAAAAATAACGAAGAATTATTTTATATCCTAGGGTTTGAAAATTCTAAATCCATTTGGTACACTACAAATCCGAAGAGAACTTTGGGAAATGATTCGTTGTGTAATTTGCATAGAAAAGTAGTAAAAAAAAATATGGGTTTCCTGATTCAAAAATTTAGCTTTTCAGTAGTTACAGAATAGAAAGTGAATAAAGAAGAAAAAACTTGAAAAAAAAAACTTGTATGAAAGATGAGGGAGAAGATGAAGTTAAAAGTGAAAGCCTAGGAGGCATTTTTCTACTCTCCAAAATTATCTCTGGAATTCTACCCTCGTGCGTCGCCTTTGAGAGCATTCGAAGGGGCCACGGCACTTACCTTCCTCCAAACCTTTTTTTTTTTTGCAAATGTCAAATGATTTGATGTCGAGATGGAATTTGAGCCTGATAAAGGACATGGAGCCCCTGCCTCCGTAATTGGATTCTATTTTTCTCCTGTTGGAATCCAAACCCAAATTCAAAGAATCCCTATTCAGAGACGTCTCATTTCCTGACTTTCTCCAAGGGAAAGCCAAAAGAGCCAAAAGCTCCACTGACTTAATTTCCTTCGCTTTTTCTCCATTTACATTCAAAACTAATTCGGAATGGCCCCGAAGAGATGAGCTTTTGAACAATGGAATAATCTTGGAACATCACCACGAACAACTGCCGGCGGCCCTTCCCCTCCATGGAAAATTCAACTTAGACGCACCAAATGTAATCGAGATATCCTTTGTAAATGGAATTTGGATTTGGGGACTTCCAACCCAATTTGCAGCCGACTCAACATAAATTCAAGTAAAAATCAATTTCCTTGGAACCAATTTTCTGCTCCTGTTGCTCTTCTTTTTCTGACTGAATATTTGAATTTATAAAAGCAACCGTCAGAAAATATTTTTCATTAAGCTCAAATCGAACTTTCTCTAGTCATTGCCGAATTACTTGATTTTTATTTCATAAATTTTTTTTTAAGTCAAGCAGCCATAGAAAAATTGATCAATTTATTTGTTCTGATGGTCTATTTTTGAAATTGGTAACTCCGCAACTGCGAACTTTAAAAAATGCTTGCAAATAGCTAAGAATTTTTTAAGTAAACACAGTTTCAGTATTTCCGTCAAAAATTATACACTGTCTAACAAGTTAGAGTAATTAATTTGGAAAAAAGAATTAAAAATCAAACTTTCAAGTTTTTCTAACAAAAGAAAAGTTAAAACAAACAAAAAGTTGATCTAAAGGAAACTTCTTTTCATTTTAGCGAGAGAGCAATGGAAGTGGAGAGTGAAAGTGAAACATGTTGATTTTCTAATCTCAAAAAGCATATTTAACCAGAAACTTTCATTTACACTTAAATTATGCTCCCAACTTTAGAATTTCCATATTTGTTTCTGTTTTATTTGAACCCTCACGGAGTCGTTTGAAGCGTTGTTCCTCGGCTTTTTGAATAATAATTTGCGAGGTCCTTTATTGCTCGTTTGAGCGTAATTCTGTCAGATAACTTTTAACATTCAGCAGTGCGGAAGCTCTGCATACAATCATTGACTAGTGTATTTAACATTTAACATTCATCAAAAGCAATTCACACGACTAGCGGCTGGGAAACATACGTGATTTTTAACAAGTTTCTGCAAAATGTTTCACAGAATAGTCCATAGCTAAAAATAAATTCACCTGTGTTAATTGCAAAAACGCGATTTGGATGAGACTGAAAGATGAAATGAGACATGGGAAGCCGAGGTCCCAAAGCAGAGCGCCAAGCATCGTGGGCAGCGTCTAAAATAGAGAAAATAGGCATGAAAATAAGCATAAATTGCTACTTTTGTCAAGTTTTGTATCTTATGAAAAATTTTCAAGTTGAGTGCTCCAAATACCCGAAAGCCCTTTGATCTCCCACTTTTATTTTGTTTGAATTTCCGGTAGTTGGAAAGTTGCTAAGCTCCCTCCACTCGAGAGGAGAAAGTCCTCAGCGACATTTCTCCTTTCTCAAGTGGTCTGACCCCATTTCCAGCGGAAAGAATTTTGAGAATTTTGACTATGGAAACTAAATTAGGGCTCAATTCCAATCATTTCCGTCACTTTCCGCTCCGCTTCAATTTGCAGCTCATAAATATTGATCAGTCGACAAAACATGAAGTTTTACATTGGAAGAGACAAGGGTGTCGACTTGAAGGAACTCAAACGGCGCTAAAGTGAACAAGACTTTCCCCATTTCAGTCTCCCCTTAACTAACAACATTTATTATTCAAGACACCTCTACTTCACTGATTACTTGAGCTCCCTAAAACAAGCGCAGAGGAAAATTCAGAGTTGAAGATGTCGAGCTTTTCCTTTAATTTTTTCAAGTAATTAAAGTGTTTATTCAAATTTGTGCTGTGTATTATTTTACTTTTAAATTGTGTAACTTAATAATTTGTTTTTGTTTTACCCGCTTGAGTCCGTAGGGATCAATGCAGAGTCCAGCTGCCCGTGATACGCCAAGGAGACACAG
>VYYI01002610.1:0-14362 GCA_021029175.1 Bilobella aurantiaca | reverse complement strand
AACGGGCACTGGAGAAGACGTGGCAGAGCGTGTGGGACGGGAAGCGATTCGGAATGGATTTGACCCCGTCGTGTCACCCATGGACACCTTCGATGTCAGGCACTTACCGCACTGTCAAGTCCTTGTCATTCCTCCCTGCTCGTCCACAACCGAATTTAGTTCAGAAATCAAAATTCAGGATATATCTGGCCCAGTAACTTTGAATACAGTCAAAGTGCTACTGACACCGTCACAAAATCAGTCTTTCAGTGTGATCTACTCGCTAACAGGAGAGTGACCTCTGAGGACCATTTTCAGGACGTTTGACTCATGTCCATTGCCTTGGGCACGTCGGCCTTGACCTTATGCCCCGGGTGACTTGTTCGTGGTCCAGCCGAGTAATAGTGATGACATGGTGGAAGAGTTATTTCGACTCTTTCCAGAGCTGGAAGCTAAGAGAGACGACGAGTTTACGCTGACTGGGAACTTTGCCTAGGGGAGAATACCCTGTCAACTGAGGGAGATCCACTCTTGGCCCTGGACATGGACACTCGTGGCTCGTCACGTCCTTGACCTCCAGTCCATTCCTAAGCGCTACTTCTTTGACCTCCTTGCTCAATTCACGACTAGCGACATAGAGCGAGAGAAGCTGGAGGAGTTCAGCTCGTCAGCCGGGCAGCAGGGCCTCTACGCCTACTGCAACCGACCCAAAAGAATCGTTCAGGAAGTACTCGCAGGCTTCCCTTATGCTCTCCCCAACATTCCTCCGCAGTATCTCTTCGACCTCATTCCTCCCATCAAGCCTCGCTTATTCTCAATTGCCTCTTCCATGGAAGACCATGGAAATGAACTCCAAATTCTGGTGGCAGTCGTCAACTACAAAACGAAACTCAAGAAGCCTCGTCTCGGACTCTGCTCTAATTGGCTCGCCAATCTGTCTCCAGGTGCAAAAGTTCCTGTTTGGATCCTCCCAGGCCGCTTCCACTTCCCTCCAGTGAATAGCGTAAGAAGCTACATATACGACTACCAAATTAAACGTCATCAGTAAAGCCAAAGCCCAAATTTTAAATTATGACTTAATTAGTTTTCTAATAGTTAAAATCAGAGCAGTTTCAGAGTCAAGTTAGTTCTATAATTAAAATTTAAATTTCCAGTTGGAACCCGTAATTATGGTGGGGCCAGGGACCGGTGTCGCTCCTTTTCGTACCTTCAGATCTGCGCGCGCCGGAGACGGTGCTGATTTGAGGCTGTTTTTCGGCTGTCGCTTCAGTGACGAAGACTTTTACTTTGAGGACGAATGGTCCCGAGTCTAGTCACAAGGTCACCTCCGACCCTTCACCGCCTTCTCCAGAGACAATCCAGACAGAGGATTGGTATGTAAATATCAAATACGGAACAATGTGACTTAAAAAAAAAATCTACCTTCTATCGTGTAGCCCCACATATGTGCAACACAGAATTGAAGAGTCTGGAACCCAACTTTGGAACATGCGCCGTCCCAGCACTTCCACCGAGGAGCACTATCTAATTCAAATGACTACCACTACTCTAGGCTCTACTTTCCTAGACTTATGTTTGTACTAGGGTTCCAGGGTGGCCTGGACAGTGGCTCAGTTTGCTATTGTCCATTTCCGATCGGAGTCAATTAAATAGTAACTAACTTTGAAATATAAAAGGCTCTGTTACTATTGTTTACATATTTCTTTTGTGTATTCCCGCCCGGGACCTCCGCATAACTCGAAAGTTTTATAGAAAGCGGAGAATGCGTAGCATGTACCTAGAGTTTTGAAATCAGAGAGTCACTCGAACTTCGAGTAACCGAGGCGGTTGCGGAGAATACCAAAAACTTAAACCTGGATTTCGAAACCAAGCGGTTTCATCGAAACTGAGGTTTTGTAAACCAGTGAGTTTACTCACAAAGTAGTGAAATGCGGAGAATACCAGCCTCAGTGTGTTTTATCATATCAACCGGGCATAGCGGCCAAGGTTCTTACATGAAATAGGTATACACGTCGGGCGAGTAAGTGCTCGTGTTTAGGTAGAAATTACTACCAAGTTTCCGAGAATCAGATTCTTAATACCACAATACAACAAGTTGAGTATATTCAACGGATTTCATTTGATCGACAAAACTTATTGTAAGACCACTGTATCCTGTACATAAATAGGGTTCAAAGTTTGGCTGATTTTGGGCAGATCTCCATGTGGAAATTGCTTTTGGTTTTCGAACATAACTATGTTTATAATCAAAATAAACTGTCGCAAACGCACGCAAATTAAGTAGCGTATTTTACTAATACAATCATACTTTTATGAAAACATTAAATTTTTTCTAATGCCAAATTAGCAAAATTTTGAAACAGCCACATTTTTGGGTCTCGGGGATAAGGGGGAATGGTAGAAGGTCACCTTTTTGTGTTAAATATCAGAAACTTTAGTTTCAAGCGAAACTTAGAAAAACACTTAAAACTTGATTTTTCGGTTTTTGGGTAATTTAGAGGGTAATCTAAATAAGGTTGAACGGTCTGGCTTGAACTGGTCTCTGAAACAATTATAACTTTTTCTTTCATTCTAAACTACCAAGAACCCGAAAATCTAATTTTTCGGTATTAGGGGCCATTTAAAGGGCTTTGAAACGCGGGTAAGAGGTGACCTGGGTCATTCAGACTTTTCTACCTTTCCATTTATGTAAATGTAAAAAAAATAATTAAGTATTTTTTTTCGGGGTATTTGGGGTTCATTTTGTAATTCATTTGGAGGGTCATGAAGTTGGGGGTTATTGAGACTCAAGGACTTTCCAGTTAAGAAAAACTAGCAACGAAAAACCGAATTTTCGGTTTTGGAGGTTTGGGGTGATTTATAGGGTCATACAAATAAGGTAGGAACGGAATGCGTCACCTAATTTATTATAAACGTAATTACTATTTGATTTATGGAAAACTAAGCAAGAACCCGAAAATTTGAAAATGATTTTTTGGGTTTTGGAGGTAACTTAGGGTGTGATGAAAACTGCGGGACGGGGGTCGCCTAGGTCGTCCGAAACATCACCAGCGTTTCGTTTCATAAAACAACTATCAAAAACTCGTGAAATCCAAAAATAACAAAAATAATGATCGTCATTGACGATCATTGTTTACGCTATTAGAAATATTTCTAATGCTATATCAACAAGTTTAAGCCATGTTTTTAAGTACACACCTATAAATTTTCAAATCTATTTCTAAATCTAAAACCGCTCATTATACAAAGATTCGAAAACCTATACTTCGATATGGCACTGAGAGGTAACGGGAACTTTAGGGGAAATTGCAAGGGGTATTTCGGGTTAAAGGGGGTTTAGGGAAACTGCTTATCCTGATGAATTGGAACCTATACAACATCAACAGTCCGTTAAGGGTTATTTATATTAGCCATGAGTTTGTAGTGCTAAGTTGCAAACGTTGCATAATACATTTTTTTGCAATATGTACAGTGTTTAAATAATTGGCGGAGAGCCAAGATGCCTTCAAATAAAAAAGGGGGCATACCTCTTGCCATGGTAACTGCATTTGTGCAAATACAAATTCACTAGAAGACTGTTCAGACTGACACGAACGAACACTGATCTTTTCATTTGTCGGTTTCATGGCTGTTCAGCCTAAAAAGAAAAACATTGGCAACACAAAAAGTAAAGCCTGATAAAACGATCAATCAACTAGCGGTAGTAGGAACAGTAGACACAAAATATTAGACATCAGAAAATTATTAAATTTCATAATTGAATAACATAATTTTAAATGTAAGGGAAACAAATTGAACCAACTCAACTGTTTATTTTGTAAAAGTAAGATTTCTCTTTCAATTTGAGGTTGAGTAGTTGAGTAGTGAGTAGTTTAGTAGTTCCTGAGATAATCGTTAAGCTCAGACTTGTGGACGGACGGACGTACAGAAATGGCAAAAACATAAACTTGCTTTTGCTTCGCTTTCGCTAGTTAATAAACGTGCATTTGTGCACTAATGCTTTACAGTTGTTTAACATTCCAAACCCCATTTATATAATTACTATGGCAATCAACTAAAGCCTTTAATCGAACAAAAAGTGTCATGTTGATGGATGCAATGTAAAAGAACTGACAATCTTAATGTGGTATTTTTAATTTGTGGGTTATGGACTGGTTGTCCTTCATTCGTAAAAAAACTCAAGAAGTAAAGGCTAGTATTTTGGGTGAAAAAGAACAAATTATAAAAAACATAAGATTTCTAAACACATGCTTTTGGAGATTAGTGAGGTTTCGCTACAAGCTATTTTCGAATTTTGCTTTGAGTTTGGCTTCGCGACGTCACTCATGACGTCATTGTTTTGAAAGTGAAGCAAAAACGTGAAGCTAAGCCGGAGATTCTGGCTCGTAGAACAGTTCTACAAGCTGAAATTTTTGCTTCACTCTCACCCTATCAAAAGCTGACTTTAGAGTCACATGACCAAATTCATGTTTTCCCGGGCTTGCGAAAGTTTTTTGTTTGAGTTTATCATTTTTCTTTGATTTATTTTTCAATTCGCAATTGCAATTAACTAGGTTGGTACCTCTCGCATAATTAATCTTTAGGTTAGTTACTGGTACCACTCTGCTTGCCTTTAAGAATGGAGGCCAATCCCAGGTAAATTGAATAACTTTAATTAAATTAAGTTAATTAACCTAACACCTTTTTTTGCTGGACAACAACTGAGGATTCCCTCCGCGATTACTTCAATTCACTTGGGCCAATTTCGAATTGTTTTGTGCTGAGAACGGAGAACGGTAGGTCACGTGGCTTTGGTTTCATCACATTTCAGGACGTTGATGCCGCTGCCGCAGCAATCAACTTGACGGGATCTCAACTAAACGGCAGAACGGTAACGTTGTAACGTTACGCTGGGGATGAATAGTCTCAGCGTATTACTCGGTGGTTTACCATCATATGTTAGAAAATCCGAATTGCGTACAATTTTTGAACAGTTTGGCCGGGTCACTGATGCGGTGATCATTGTGAAAGATGATATACGTGAGAACGGTAAGAGAATTTCTAAAATACCCCTGAATAGGTTACCTAATTTTAATTAACCAAATGTTAACATAATAGGTTTTGGCTTTGTTTCCTTTGGCTTTGAAAATGAACAAACGGTTAGGCGCTTGATAACTGACCACTTCGTTCAAATCAATTGAAAAAGTGAACCAAATTATTTAACCTAATAAATGACATAAAAAATTCAAATTCAACTTTTTTAACTAAATAGGTTGACATTAAATTAGCCTTCAGATGCGGAGCTAATGCAGCTGTTTACCAGTGCGCCCGGACAAGGTGACATGGTTGTCAACGGGGAGGACGACCTTCTTCTGTTCTCAGCGAATGTAAGTAGCCCAAATCTTAAACTAACCTAAATAACTAACCGAGTCTAACCTATAATTGTATAATTTAGGTTTCTGGCAATGAATCCGACAGTGGAGAATCGGTCGACACCGTTATTCAAAACTTCTAAACTGTTCATTTGATGTTATTCTACCTCAAATCAGTTTAGTTTCTTTACCGTTTCAATTAAGTGCTTAACATTTACAGCATCAGCTGACGTCTGTAAGGCGATTTCGTAATCAGAGATATTAGATATGGCTCAATTTGAACCGTTTTAGACAATAAATTTTGATTTACAACATTTTAATGTTAACTTTTTGCTGTGGGCTCTGCATCCATGCTTAATTAAACTAAAGTAATTAAACTAATCAATTTATTTTACGAGAAATTCTACGTAAACACAAGAATGTCCGCAGTTTCATTTTTAGGTTAGAAAAACAACTGATGAGAACACGGCCTTGAAAATCTGAACCCGAATCCTAATCCAAATCATTTGTGCTTCTGGCGAAACCGAAAAGTGTGAAGATAAATTGCTTCGGCTTAGCTTCACTTTTTCTGAAACCGAAGCGAATCCAAAATCAAAATAGCTTGTAGCGAAACCTCACTATTGTAAGCTAAATGAAGGATATATAAGTTCGCATTTCCTGGAAAATTGACAATACAGTTTTGTAAAAAAAATGGCAATGCAGAATTTTATCGGCAGTACTTTGAATTCTAGTTTAGTTTAAATGGAGTGTAAGGGATTCTAGGAAATTGCCAACTTTAACTATCAGCATACAAGACATCCTCAACTAACCATGAGTGCATGCAATGTCCCTTGTTTTCAAATCTGTATTAGAATCAGGTTCACTTGATTTAAGTGTATATTTCACCCTCAGCAATTAATAACACTGGACAATTAACACACCACTTTTGCTTTTCATTGGTCTCACAATTAGAAAAAAAAGTTGTTCATTAGAAAAAAGTGTCTTAAGTATTTTTCTGTACAAGCCCAATTTAACACTTTTTTTCTGAGAATTTGATTCAAGATATAGTGTGGTGCAAAAAAACAATATGGGGCTTAAATCTAATGCAATTTCAACTGACTTCACAACTTGACTATGGTTATGTTGTTAGTTTCTAGAAAAGTAGCTTAAGGTGCATCGCTATTCCTTCACATAATTCAGAGAACACTAGGATCAATTCGACAATTCCCTATGTCCTGGTCAATTTGCTTGTGCTTGTTAATGGTGGAGGGTGGTCTCAGCCTGTGAGTTGGCTGGGAAGTGCTAAGGAAAGAAGCAAATATGGTTCTGCTGGGCAATGTCAGTGGGGTCTGACTACCGAGAAGCCTCTGCACAGGCAGATGTTGAACACCGCCTTGCGCAAACTGACCCAACTTCATCCTCCACAACTGCAACTTTCCCGGTCTCACTACAACCACACAATATTTTTAAGTCTGCTGCTACCGGGACTTGAACCCGTCACTGCCCAACTCTGTAGTAGGCTCCTAACTCACCGGGCAACGGGCCGTGAACAAAACGTTAAATTAGTGGAACATCTTATTCCACACTATAGCCGCACAAACAAAAGAGAAGTAAGTGCCGGTGTGTTTGCATTATTGAAATATTTGAAGTGTTTCAATAAACTAAGGAATTAAGGAATACTCATTGCCATTTCTCTTTATTAGAGCACAAAATCAGTCTACATTGTTTTGAACCCAAGTATTCTTACAAGAAATGTTTCTTGAAAGCTTGCAAATCCTCGTGCAAAAATTGGTAGAGTAAAGACTTTGATGTTTTTTAAGTTTCCGGGTAAGTTTGACTAATATTACACAATCATATTATACAAGAAAGCTAGAAGACTACAAGACTAAACCCGTCTAGAAGTTCCTAATGTTAATAGCACTACCAACAAACTGAATGCTAGCTTGCACATTAAAGCTAGGTAAGTAGCGTTCGTGGAATATTCCCCTCCATACTTTCACAAAAATAAATAGGTAGAGAAAATTGAATGAATGTTATACTCACAACGAGGGATAGGGGCTACTTGACTAGAGTCTTATTTAAGTTATCAATGCTAAATACCAATGGCAACATATTGATGGCTAGATTTAACATCAATATAGCTAGTAGCCCAAGGCCCGTAATCCGGTGGGAAAGGACCCTTGTCCTATACTGGGTAGGTGCCGAGATTTAATTCCGGCATCAGCACAGTCAGTGCAGTAAAAAAGTGGTGGTGTGACAGTAGTTAGTGGAGACCTGGAAAG
The DNA here is from genome assembly GCA_021029175.1 of Bilobella aurantiaca. Classification (NCBI taxonomy): domain Eukaryota; kingdom Metazoa; phylum Arthropoda; class Collembola; order Poduromorpha; family Neanuridae; genus Bilobella; species Bilobella aurantiaca. The sequence goes on along the minus strand of VYYI01002610.1, from coordinate 6,771 downwards.
TTGCGGTTGTGGAAACTGAAGATGGGTTGGTATGCGTAAGGTGGTTTTCAGCCTCAGCCTAAGCAAGAGGCTCCTCGGTGGTCAACCCCACCTTTATTGCCCGGCAGGAAGTCCATTAGCTTCAAACCTGGAACTTCCTAGTAAACTGAAAAAGCCGAGACTACCCTCCCCCACTCACTAGCACACGCAAACATTGACCAGGCCTATAGGCGAATGTCAAAGACCATATAAAAATAAAATTAGTATAGCTAGTTAGGACGTTATTGTGGAGATTTCCCCTCATAAATATGACGAAAAAATAAGTAAAGAAAATGGAATGTACTCAAATTGAATGAAAGTGCTCACTACAGGGGCAATGGGGGACTACTAGACTACAATGCTAAATAGCATTGTATACATTCCTAATGCTAGCTTTCGCATTGGTATGAGCTAGTGCTCATAAGGTTAAGTAAATTGTAGCCCTTTTCGGTTCAAACATGTATAAATCTGTTACAATAAAAAATCAAGTTCAGCAAATATTAAAAATAAGGTATTATTGTAGGTACCTCTATTCAATGGGGGACTACTAGACTACAATGCTAAATAGCATTGTATACATTCCTAATGCTAGCTTTCGCATTGGTATGAGCTAGGTGGGGAGGGTTGGTGAAAAAGAAATCTCCTCCAAAAATGCGACTACAATATCTATGAAAGGGAAGTTTGAATGAAAGTTATACAAGCACTACCTGCAAAAAAATTAAGCGTCTACCTGACAAGAGGAGTATAGAACTTCCCAATGCTAACTAGCATTGCCAATTTACTGAATGCTACTTTTCACAGGAGTGTCAGATTGGCAGGGAGCATGCAAAGAGAATTCCCCTCCCACAATTTGACAAAAAAAATAGACAAAAATTTTTGAATGAAAGTTATACAAGTGTCTCATACCTGAAAGCTAGGCGACTACCTGACTTGAATCGTACACTAAATTACAATGCACTATTTGCACATCTTGTATGCTAGATTCTAGCAACAAACAGTGTTCTAAGATTTTGAAGAACTAGAAAGTTGAACAAGACAATCTGCTTTGAAAGTTTATAAATATTTTCAACCAATTTACAAATACACGATTTTAAAATTTGGCAACATTGAAAGGCAAGGTTCTTTTTAGTTCAGAGTATTATTTGAAAAAATTGTCATCGAAGTCTTTTCCATCTTGCTTCAAAATTTCTTGCATAACTCTTTTACTTGAAAATATATTTTTTACTTATTTTTTTTTTATATTATAGTATTACAAAAAATACTCCTGTGATAACATCGCAAGTATTATTTTCCAAACTTGTGCAGAAATTGTTCCACAGGAAAAAAATTCATTTGAAAAAATTAATCAAGAATATTTTAATTGTACATTAACTTAATTCTGGTAAGCAATTAAACTTGACTGAAAAGTCTGCAGTGAAATGCAGCTTACACAAGTATTCTTAAACCTAAAGAATAAGCGAGTACTTGATCAGAAATTAGAAACGCTGTAAGCATAGTTAAAATGTAACCCTCTAATGCTGGATGCTAGTTGTCAAAAATACTTAGAACCAAATAATTTTTCGTACAATGAAAATAACAATTTTACTTACAAATATAAAAAATAAAACAAAACAAAATTTCCTATGCTCATAAGGTTAAGTAAATTGTAGCCCTTTTCGGTTCAAACATGTATAAATCTGTTACAATAAAAAATCAAGTTCAGCAAATATTAAAAATAAGGTATTATTGTAGGTACCTCTATTCACAAACCCTAGTTAAGTTAACTTTTTTTGCGTAAGGTTTATTTATTATTTAGCTTATAAGTTACTTGTAAATATCCCGATAGGATAACTTTCTTTTTTATCTTTGATTCACGTTAAATTCAACCAAAAAATATAGTGTGTCAAAATTCGAAATTGTTTCTCTTTGCTAAGTAGCTTGTAAATGAATTAGTACGGTTCTAAAATGTCATTCCTTAAAACGCGGTAAATGGCGCAATTGCAAAGCTAATCTTGTAGTCTTTAACTAAACTTTAAGAAATTAAGAATCCAAATCCCTATACAAATTTTTAGCCATTATCAATCTTGGGTTTCGTGCTGTAGAAATCTTTTTGTGCAGCAATAGCTGAAACTTTTTGAATGAACTTACACGAGCAGTAAATACGTGAGAACTTTATGCCTACCTGACTAAAATGATATAGGAGAATACAATGCAAAATTGCGTTGAAGTTATACTGCATGCTAGCAAGTTTATCTCCAAGAAATGTTCCTACAATTTGTTGTCAATACGTAAAAAAATGAATTTATTTGTTGAGTTGTTAATTTATTTAAACAACTCTTGCATTAAACTACTGTTTACACGTATGATGCAAAAGAGATACTGGCGAGTACCTGCAACTAGTATAGAAATTTGCAAATAACGTTCTATGACCTATCAGAATAATACGCTGAATCTTTCATCACATTGAAGTAAAGTATACTTCATGTTAAATTTAATAATGAAAATGAAAAACACTGAATAAACCTTTTTTTTCTAGTTCCATTATATACTGTACTATAGAAGTTTGTTATTGCGATATAACAGCATAGAATGCTGTTATTTATAAGGAGAAACATATCAGAAAAGCCTAGGTGAACAACATATATTAGAATGTTACAATTTACAACTCATCATACATAATTCAAAATACAATTAGTGTGTGACTCTTTGAGTTTGCAAAAGGCAGTTATGCCTAATACAAGCTTTTCCACTGAAGCAATGGAATTGCATCGATAAACTAAAATTCGAGGAAGTTTAGTTAAGATAGGAATGTCTTAGCACCCAAACTTTAGTAACTTCCTTATCAATTTTGTATTAATTCATGTTTATTATTTATTATGTTTTATCACATTTTATTTTACAATAACATCTAAAATACTATATGTTAGTAAAGGAATTTTTTAGAACCAACGTATTGTGTAATCCCACCCTCTCCTTCCCTTACTCAAATTTAAATGAATTGAAGCTTTTTGTATTTAAACCACAAAATTTTTGTAGACAGTATCCAGTTCTCCACTTTTATTTTGATCTCTACTTCAGAGTATTTAACTAAGTTTTCCTTCATTATGAATTTTTTTCTTGTAGCATTCTTTTTAGGTGTGTGCACGGTCGCCATACAGGCTGGTTTTGTGGTCATTTCCGAACCTTCAGAGAATAATGTTTTAGCCGAATCGTTGGAAATGGAGGCTGGGGATGGAGAACCGGTATAAACTTAAAGCATAAAATAAACTTTATGTTACTGTACTTACCGCCTTCTCAACCAAATTTTTAGGTTAAAAAATATTCCGTAGGATATGCTGAATTCCGAGAAGACGCAAAAAATGCTCTGGAGAAGTATTCTGGGGAAGAGCCAAAAGGTTTTATTATTGTTCTCAGCATTTGTCTTGATGGACCAAACAAGGGAGCAAAAACATTAGTAAAAGTGGGGACAATTCAAACGGGGATGGAAATTGCAGGTTTAGAATATAAAGGTCCCGTTAAACATTTTAAGTACATTGCGATCCAGAAGGATTTTGGAGGAAATGACTTGGAAGCAGCAAAACAATTGATTATAGGTGTCTCCAAAGACAAAAATGTACGGGCTTAAATTACAATTACACTTAACTATACGTTAAAATTACAATATAAACTTCCTAAATGTTTATTTAGGTGGCGCCTTCTCTTACGAATGGCGGATACAAGAAGTTTGCCTTTGCTCGTTTAACCTTCCAAGGTGAAGTGGAAGGCGATGCAAACAACAAACTCAACGGAGACTACGGTTTGGTTGTCGGGCATTTCAGCGAATAAGCATTGAAATGACACCGGCACGATTGTATCGTCCAAATCACTGACAATAAACTTTGTTGCATACCCCAGAACCGTGTAATAATTTATTTGAGACGTGGTTTTTATTTGAGCAAAATTTTAGTTCAAAATTGGCTCTAAGCAAAGCATTTATTGTTACCATAAATTTCGGAGCACCAAACAATGGTGTATGTTAGTAGCACATTTGTAGAAGAAACTTTTATTACCAACTTGAAGCGTTACACTTTTAAAATTTTTGTAATTATTTTTCTCCATCAAGTTAAATAAGCTGATTCAACTTTATAATTACTTCTTTAATCCAAGCTTAAAAGCAAATGCTTAGGTTAGACTCGAAGTAGAGTGTATACCTGCATCAAGTTTAGAAACGTTCAATGAAACAAATTGAATATGTGAACACAGAAATATCTACAAGAATTTCGCTCCTTTTGCCGAGGGTTGCCAGGAAGTAGATTGTAATGTTGCACTTTCACACAAATTTTGCATAGTGTAACACACATTTCAGTGTCAAGAGTTTAGTCCTTCCTTTCTCACACATTTTTCTTAACCAGATTCGATGTACAAGCCAGACAGATTAGATTTAGAATTAAATATTTTTGACGACTTTTTAATACAAACGTCTCTGAACAAAAACGACCCTGCTTCCATTTACAGCATTATATTTGGACGTATATTTTCTTTGTATTAATTTATTTAGAAATTTGAAGAAAAAAAGTGTTTGTAAATGTTTTTTTCCCTTAAACTGAAGTGGCTTCAAACAAAGTAATAAAACGACGACGAATATGGAGCAGTAATTCTACCGTCAACTTATTATTTTATTTTCCAGAAAATTATTTGTTATCAATTATTCTCAGGATACTGAAGTCTGGAAATTGTAAACCTCGGCATTTTTTTTTATTAAAGAATTTAAAACTTCTTTATTTGGAGATACTTTTTAAATTGTAAAAGTAAAATAAAAAAATCTCGTGGAAAAAAAAATTCCACGAGATTTTCCAGAAATGAAGAAAGATTTAATGCTCAGGAAGTGTGGAATTAAGGGTTCGTGTGTACACACAGTACTTATTAGTACTTGGTTTTCCAAGTTTTACGTGTTCCCCCTTCTGAAAATTTACGGAAATCATAACCTTTAAGCCTTGGCGGAGAATGGTCGTTTATTTGAAACACAAGAGCAGCATGGAAATGTCGATGTGATGTGATCATTGAAAAATTGGTCTCATTGAAATTTCGATGCGAATAAGGACAATTGAACGACGGCGAAGTTTTGATACGAATTTTCAAAATGAAACAATATTAAAATTTTAAAAATCAAAATGTCGACTTAAGTATCCCAATTTGTTTAATATCTTATAGGGCTGTTTGTGACTTTTCGTCAAAGATCGGCAAATTTGCTTCAGCTCATTCTTGACAATAAGGAGTAATTATCATAAAAAACAAATAAAGTAAAGTTATATTCATTATGAATGCGAACTCGAGTCTAAGAGTTTTAAATTTAATAATTTTTAATTAAAAATAGTTTATTTAGATTACTGTGTGTTTAGGTTTAATTAACTCTTTGGATGGGTTTAGATGCATCATGCGAGGAGATGTATTAAATGTGCCAAAAAAATTATTGGAAATATTATAGATTAGCTTACATACTCATGCGTTGTTTGTGGGCGAGAATTCAAATCGTTTATATAAGTTATTTTTTTAAATTGAATTTTTTTTTTCAAAATTCAGTTTATATTTTACTATGAGTAAATATCGTAAGAAACAAATAAACTCAATTTCGATACATTATAAACGTGAACTCGAGTCCAAGTACTTAAATTTAATAATTTATAAATAAAATTAGTTTATTTATTGTACGCGATTCTATATTTAAGTTGGTTTGTTGTGTGAAATAAAAGTAGCGTCACAAAATGTGCCGACCATTGAACTTGAATAGGCTATAATATATATCAAATTACTTTTTTTTAAATTATCTTTCTATTGGAAATTGAATTTTGTCAAAACACATTCAAACTAAAATCAATTTCCCTCAAATAAATTTAATAGTTTTAATGAATTTTTTTTTAATTTTAATTAATTCAAATAATTAATTATTTCAGTTAATACAATTAATCCCACTTTACTCCAATCATTGACACATTGCTCTATAAAAGTTAAATTTTATTAATATTTATACAAGGTTACATCAACTTTTCTCAATTGAAAACTTTAATTTAAAAATAGTTGAACAGTTTATACAGAAGTGGCTCCTTTTAGTACAATTTGAACAATTACCAAGACGTACAGTCATGACGCCGGGAAAAACGTGAAATTGGCTCCATTAAATTTAGGGACCAAAATTAAACCTGGGATCAAGGCTGTTTAGGAAATTCTCAAATAGGTAATTATAAGGTAAATTAAAAAATTGTATTCTATGAGCTTGAAATGTAATTGTATGTCCTTTAGAGGTCAGCAACATAGGTCCACAGGAGGTCAACGCCATGCAGGTTATCCCCTGAAAAGTAACAACAAGAAGTACAAAAAAACCTGTATTTTTCTTTCACTTTGAAATGTTATGGAATGTTCTGTAGATAGACGTTTCAAACCGAGTTTTACGTCCGAATAAAAGCCCGGATTTTGACGGATTTCTAATTCCTCCAAAGTAAAGGTAAAGGTAAATGCTCGTTATTTGAGATTCCCGCAGAGCGGATGATCAACATGAAAGGAGAGGGTAGGGATGTGGCAGGGATAAGGACTCATTAGCATAGATGTTGTCATCAAGCGGAATCAACAGACTATCCGTAACATTTACGGATAGCTGCACATAGCATACATTTGCTGCTTTACGGGCCTAAAGCACAAAGGCCGAGGACTCCAACCTGATGTGAGGTACGGCCGTAGCTTTTGCCTGATAACCGCAGGTGACTCTATGCAAATGAGGGTTGTCTTTAGGATTACCTCAAA
>VYYI01002609.1:0-14363 GCA_021029175.1 Bilobella aurantiaca | reverse complement strand
ACTTACGAATTTTCAATCAGCTCTTTCAACGCATTTGCAGGTCTCTGAATCACTTCTCCAGCAGCGATGCGATTGATGACAACCTCTTCCAACTTCTTTATGACTCCAGGAGCTTGCATCGTAGCCAACCTACTTTGGCCTTGGCCTAGGTCAGCTCCTGACATAGATAGACGCCGCAAAGAAAGTTAGAAAGTTACAAGATTTACCAATTCTTCAAACAGGGTGATCAATGTTCGTTAAAGTTATTTGAAAACAATTTTGACGTGACGTATTTACCTGTCGTTGATTACGTTAATTAGCTGTCTACGAAATAGGTAATTAATTATTTGCTTCGATTAATAATTAATTTTTCACTCAAATTAATTGTTGAACTCTGCTGACTGCTTTGTTAGATTTGTCCTTTGCATTGGTTTTAAATGTTTTGTTTCCTTTTCTGTTTCATTTCTTCATTCGTTTCGCGCCTCAGAAATTTGAACAATTTGGAATCCACAGCTAAAGATGGACCAAGACCAAACTGGGTTAGGTATAGGTTGTAACAAAACTTAATTGTTGTGCCCAGCTGCGTTGTATGGGGATGAGGAGCTGTTACTTCAACTGTCTGCTGACTCTGACTCAAAAACTAAAAACAGCTGACCGTGTAGTTCAGTTGGAGTAGTAATGTTTACTACTTATTTGATAGTTTGTTTCTTGCAATTAGTTTAATTACTTGTCGTAAGTTAATTAGGGAATTTAATTATTATGACTACTATAAAGGTATCTCCATTCAGTTCTATAATCTCTCCAGGATTTTGGCAAAAGTTCTTTGATATAGCACTTGATGAGAAATCCGTGGCATCAAGGCATCAAATTTGGGGGTATTATGGCCCTTCAAATGTCAACCAATCGATTTTTTCAGTTGATCACACGTCTTTCGATAAGTGAGTTCTACAAAAATAACGAAAAGAAAAGCAGTTTTTGTACTTTCGGATTCCAATGCACGGTGAAATGAATAACTAAAATTTGCAGGAGTCCGGCATCGTATTACAATCAGGTTGCCGTGCAAGGATGTATCGTAGCCACTGCTTCACTCGAAGAGTTTAAGAAAATTGACAAGAATGAACTGATACGGGAGGCCTTTGACATTAGCGGTGCAGCAGAGGACCCGACGAATCTCGCTAAATTCATCATTCTGGCTTACCCTGTACGGTTTTACTTTCAATTTGTTTTTACTGGGAAACGTAATTCATTGTGATGGAAGTAATTTACGTGAAACTTTATCTGGGATTAGGATTTGAAGTCGTATACCTTTACATATTGGTTTGCATTTCCTGCTATCAGTAGTATTCAAATTAGTGCGTTAACGACTGACCCTGTACCAGAAGGCCTTCTCTCTGTATTGGGATCTTCCAAGAGTGAATGGGGAAAAGGATTTTTTCTTGCTAATATAAACAACTCGTGTTTAAAATCGTTAAATGAAGACTCTGGGGATGAGATATTTGGCTACCTTGAACCATCCTCCGTTAAGGAAATTCCTGGATGGGTCATTAGGAACTTTCTGGCCTATATTATTAACAAAAGGTAATAGTAGTTTTTAATAGTAGTCCAGCATAAGAAAAACTACTTATTTCTACTTCTACTTTCCATAGGCAATTACGCTCTGGCGATGAAGTAAAGTTGCTAAGCCTACGCCCACAAAAAGCTGAATACTCCCAGAGTTGCATTTATTCTTTGAAAGTAGAGGTGAGTTGTAACTTGTAATATGATCAAATTCATTAGTAGAAGAGTGGTCTAACTGTTACCGTTGATCAGTTTCCAGAAGATTGGAATTCAAATCCTAAAATCCTGGGATGGGAAAGGAATGGTGACAAGTTGACTCATCGAGTCGTGGATTTAAAATCTAATTTAGATCCAGTCACACTATCGGCCTCATTTGTAGATTTTAATCTTAAGCTCATGAAATGGAGGCTGTTCCTCTGAATTCGATCTTGACATGATGCATGATGTCAAAGTTTGTATCCTTGGGTCAGGAACGCTTGGGTGTAACGTGGCTCGAACGCTTATGGTGAGATACAGAGATACCTTGACACGTTCTTCGTAATTTTTGTTATTTAATTATCACTACTAAAACTGTTGAAGGGCTGGGGAGTGCGTCACATGAGTATAATTGATTCCGGGAAAGTTTCTTATTCCAACCCCGTTCGTCAAAGTCTGTTCAATTATATTGACGCTGGGAAGCCTAAAGCTGTTGCCGCTGCTGACAGCTTGAGATTAATTTTTCCTGGAATCCAGTCTCAGGGATTCGATGTTCACATTCCAATGCCTGGTCATCCATCCTCCCCTTCTACTATAAACAAAATACGGGAAGACTTTAGCTTGTTGGAGAATACTGTTAAAACGCACGACGTTATTTTTCTTCTCACGGACACCAGAGAAAGTCGTTGGCTCCCAACAACCCTTGGGGCTGCCCATGACAAACTAGTCATAAATGCTGCGCTCGGCTTTGAGCGTTACGTCGTTCTCAGGCATGGGAGAAACACGGAGGACCTAGGATGCTACTTTTGTACTGACGTAGTTGCTCCAGGAGATGTACGTCATTGTAGAAATAAATAATTTTCAAGTTTGAGCTTTAGTCTTTAGCTAAATCAAGGTTACTTTCAATAATAGTCTACTCAAGACAGAACACTGGATCAACAGTGCACCGTAACAAGACCTGGAGTCAGTATGATTGCTGCCTCACTAGCAGTGGAACTTATGGCATCGGTTCTTCACTTCGACAAAAATTCGAACAATAATCCAACGCTTGGCGTTCCACCTCATAATATACGGGGATGGTTATCGTCTATACAACAAATTACCCCTACGTTCCAAAAATTCGATAAATGCAGTGCCTGTTCAGCAAAGGTGATTTCAATTTTACGCCAAGAACAATACGCGCATTTTCTAATTTAGATTTCGTAGTTGCCGATAGGTCAGTCAATTGTTTGAATTTTTCAGGTGGTCGATGCGTTCAAAGAGGAGGGAATCGATCTTGTTCTGAAGGTTATGAACGACCCGTCCTACTTGGAAACGTTATGTGGGCTGGACAAACTGAAGGAGGGACTAGACGGCATAATGGAACTCGAAGATTTTGAAAGTGACCAGGAGAGTGAAATGTCTAAATAAATTGACAATTTACGGCTACGGGACGAAGCTAATTACGATTTCCACAATTACTCGATCATATTATTATTAAATGTACAATTTCTGTTACTACTGATTAATGATTATACTGGATTTAGTTTAACAAATTTTTATAATTTGGATTACTTAAATTATGTATTAGCATTAAAATAAATAAAATGTACGAATAAGGTAGCGGCTTGCGGCTTAACTCCATAACCCACATCCATCCATTCAATTATGGTTGAGAAACTGCTTAATAATTTAATATTTCAACGTTGCCCAGCATAGTTGACATACGTAAAGAGGGAGTACATTTTTGAACAACCGAATTGTGAAGTGTTTTATTCCAATAAATAAACAAATACGCCGAATTTGTTTTGCGATTAATTATTTTTGTTAATTTTCACTTAATTAATTGTTGCAATTAATTAGGCACACATGTTGCGGTTGACTTTAACGGGGGTTTTAGGAAATCATTGCAAAAGGAGGGCTCTTCTGTCGGCTGGAAGGGTAATAATCGTTTAATCAAAATAAACTTCAATCTAACTATTTCAAAATTGCTATTAATTTAACTTGTTAATAATAAACACAAAAGGTAAAGGTAAAGGGTCGTTATTTGACATTCCCGCAGAGCGGATGATCAACATGAGAGGAGAGGGTAGGGATGTGGTAGGGATAAGGACTCATTAGCATAGATATAAAATAATTAACACAAACAATACTGGAACTTCTACCTTTTAGGCTGCCTTCCTGTCAACATCGAGTCGAAGAGACTCACAATTTTACGATAACCCAATCACCGCTGTTCAGGATATTCCTGATGGTTCAAAGCTGTTAGTCGGAGGTAACCATTAAATTATTTAATGCATTTACCAGCAGTTAATGCGACTCTAAACAAATTTTTAGATTGTGATGTGTTGCGCTGTGTTAATCTTTTAAAAATTTTTGTAGGCTTTGGATTGTGCGGCATTCCTGAAAATTTGATCCATGCCCTGTTGGAAACTAAGGTAAAGGACCTGACAGTCGTAAGCAACAATGCTGGCGTGGACAACTTTGGACTTGGGTTAATGCTCAAACAGAAGCAGATCAGACGGATGATTGCTTCTTACGTTGGGGAAAACGCTGAATTTGAAAGACAGTATTTAGCTGGAGAACTGGAGGTTGAGCTTACACCGCAAGTAAGCAGATTACAATCAAAATTATGTATAAATGGTTAAGGCTAAAGATTGCTCTTTTGGGTTTCAAGGGCACATTAGCCGAGCGGGTACGTGCTGGTGGAGCCGGTATTCCTGCGTTTTTCACGCCAACTGCTTATGGTACTCTGATCCACGAGGGAGGTTCTCCTATAAAATACGCCCCTGATGGCCGAGTGGAAATTTGCAGTGAAGAACGAGAAGAGAGGCTTTTCAATGGAAGAGGTTTCATCTTGGAGGAGGCGATCACTGGAGATTTTGCTCTTGTTAAAGCCTGGAAAGCAGATCGTGCTGGAAATCTGATTTTCAGGTAAGAAACCTTTTTTTTGTATCTCATGAGTTATGACATTGCTTTCTCCTATAGAAAAACCGCAAGGAACTTCAATCCTACTATGTGTAAAGCTGCCAAAATTACGATCGCAGAAGTTGAGGAAATTGTTGAAATTGGATCTATTCCTCCTGAAGATATTCATATTCCAAGCATTTACGTTCACAGAATAATCAAAGGCGAGAAGTATGAGAAAAGAATAGAGGTATACAAATGAATCAGAATGTTGCAACTTGCAACGATCTTTTTAATTGGATTTTTTCCTCTAAGCGTCTTACACTGCAAAAGGACCCTAGTGCTGCCAGGTCCGCTGCTTCGAAAAATCCTGCGAAAGCTATGAGAGAGCAAATAGCCAGGAGAGCTGCCTTGGAATTTAAGGATGGCATGTATGGTATGTTGTACTGAAAAGCAATATTATGTCTAGCATAATCCTGCGAAAGCTATGAGAGAGCAAATAGCCAGGAGAGCTGCCTTGGAATTTAAGGATGGCATGTATGGTATGTTGTACTGAAAAGCAATATTATGTCTAGTATAATTTTTTTTATATATTCACATGTAAACTTAATATTACTTTTTTTTTAGCCAATCTTGGTATTGGGATGCCAATGCTTGCAAGTAATTTCATTCCTGCCGGTATTACTGTTAACCTTCAAAGTGAAAACGGAGTCTTGGGACTTGGCCCATTTCCGAAGCCAGGAGAGGAAGACGCTGATTTAATTAATGCTGGAAAGGAGACCGTAACAGTTCTTCCAGGAGCTTCATATTTTTCCAGCGATGAGAGCTTTGCAATGATCAGAGGAGGACACGTGGATTTAACTATTTTGGGGGCAATGCAAGTATCGAAATACGGGGACCTCGCAAACTGGATGGTGCCTGTATGACTTTACTTATTTCTACATTTGAGAGGCGTTTCTGTATTTTATTATTATAAAAATCTTCCACCTTTTGTTTAAATCAGGGGAAGCTTGTGAAAGGAATGGGCGGAGCAATGGATTTGGTATCTTCCGCTGGAGCTGGAACCAAAGTTTGTTGTCACCATGGAACATACTGCCAAAGGCGGAGTCCCAAAAATATTGGACAAGTGCAGTCTTCCTTTGACTGGTCAACAATGTGTTAATATGATCATTACGGAACTAGTACGTCTGACTAATCTTACTTAATACTAATTTCACTCATTCTAATTTGTTTTAATTATTTCAGGGAGTCTTCACGGTGGACAGGGAGAAGGGGCTTACTTTAGTTGAAATTGCAAACGGCGTTTCTTTGCAGGATATTGTTGATGCTACAAGTTGCATTTTCGAAGTTTCTCCAGACTTGAAACCGATGGAACAATCTGGAATTACGCCTTCTTAAGAGTGAGCGTATCATTTTATTCCGCTAACTTCTGTTTCTCTTTAAAAAAAACTTTACACTCGGGAGCTGAAAGCACTATAAAAAACAGAAAAGAGGCTATTCTAGTTGCCATATATTCTTGAAATGCAATTACGAATAGAGAAGACAACCGTTGACCATGCATGGTATTATTTGTATTGTATATATTTAATTAGCTCCCACCGGTAATATTGACAAACATTTATGATTGTGATAAAGAATATATAAAAATATAAACCATATTTTGTTCCCTCATTGAATAAATTAAGTCACAGATATATAAAAGTACGGCACTTGTAGCATGGACGGATTTTGCAGTTATGTCATAGTTAGTTATTGCTTAAAACTAAAGCTTTCCTCCCACGATCATGACACCCTTGAGTTGAATTTGTATTTGTTCCGCGTTTGCATTGATAAGTTAAAGCTTGCTTCGGAGTGGACAGCTATGCTAATCTTGAGCTTTACGTACTATTCTCTAAACTTTGACTTTACCAGTGCTGGTAGTGGCAGGCTGTAGAAAATAATATTAAATAAAATTGAAATCACCGGGAATGCAAACGTGAGGCCAAAGTTTAAATAGAAGTTAAGATCATCTCTTGATCCACCCGTATAGTAACGTTCGCCTAAGTAGTGTGTTCCGTTCACATAAACACAATCCATCCGACCAAGCGTTCTTGTTACATGAACGCGTTATTTCGCGAAGCACCGGGAGCTCCTCGTCATATTGTTCAAATATTTGTTGATTAAAAAATGCACCGGCATAACGTGGTTGCGTGACAAAAGTAATGTAGTAGAGCCAATCCGGTAAACTCCTCATGGTCTTAACCGTTCCACTGGAAAGCGTAACAGCAAGTCCAGCTATTGTAAACATTAAGGCACCTGACAGGAATTTGTCCTTGAATATAAGCATGGTCGGTATAGTTTGCTGAACTCCAAAAGAGTAAATGGCGAACATGGCCCCGAACATTAGTAGCCAATCTGTATTTTTGGATAGACCGCTGCATCTGGAAATAAATTTGAAAGTAGTTAAATTTTAACGTTTAAATGTTTCAGACTTACTCAAATGCAAGTCGGGAGGCTACGAGGCAACTGACAAGAGTGTACGGGATAGTAGCCAAACTATATGACAAGACGAAAGTTGGACCAGAATAGTGGCCATCTCTTGATTCTTGATAATAACGATCACGCTGTACCGAATCTATAGAGAATGAGCATAAAGATGAGCACCATTAATTTACATTTATGAACAAAAAGGTAGAAAAATACATGAGTTATATTGGAAATTACTATGTTACAATTGTGGACCAAATTGAGGCAAAATAGGTGACACAAATGATGTTTAAGACAAGACCATTTTGGGTTACATAGGCATGCTGATAGGCATTCTAAAACGAACACAGCTCATTCTAATTCCCATGCATGACTCAATTCTAAAACACGGTACACAAGCGTGTTTAATCAAATACCTGGGCTCCAAAATAAAAAATCCACAGAATGAGGAAGAGCAGGGGTAAAAAAAGAAGTTGGTAGAAGATATTCCTGAAGCCCCTCCAAGTCAGCATAAACGTACTGGAATAATTTCTTCTGTTTGAAAAAAAAATAACAATTAGTCGTAGGCCATTTAGATAAAGAAATAAAATTAACAAACTAGAGATACTCACGCAATGAGAGTTCCAACTGAGCTAAAAAACGATGGCCTTCCTAGGGCGTGTAGAGGTGCAGCAGAAACTCTGCCTTCGATCGAACTGAAGTTAGCTCCTCCGCCTTTACGAAATGAGTTTCCTTCGGATTTGAACTTTTCTACTAGAAGGCCAATTTGATTATTGGATTCGATAAAACGTTCATGCGTTCTTCGGTCTACAGTGGCCAAGCATACTAAAAGGATGCAAATTTTCACTATATTTTAAAAGATTGACACATAGGTATATTCATATCTTTTTATCGGGTTCCGAACTTACAATAGTACATCAAAGGATTCTCTACTTCAGGACACGGGAAACCAATGGTCCGAAAGTAGTCCAGCATGAGACGAGTGTTTCCAGAATACACCACGTCTCCCAGGCACAGATAAGTGACTCGATCAAGGAATGGGAAAATGTCGGAACGAGGTTTCTCCATTGTCAATATAATTATTCGTCCGTATTTTTTGGCATAATTGGATAAAATTGAGATAATAAAGTAAGTATTCAAAGGGTCAAGATTCCAGGCAGGCTCATCAGCAAGAAGCACAACTGGGTCTTTCATTAGCTGTATACCAAGTGAAACACGCCTTTTCTCGGAAACTGTTAGATTGTCCACGTTTGCTTCTGCAGCTTGCGCTGGAAAAATTCGTTTTAAATAAAATTTAATAGTTTGGTAAATTCATGATCTAACCTAACGACGTAAATTCACTTACTTAAGGCTACATCTGACAGAATTTGTTTAATCCTAAGCTTTCGGACACCAAATGGGACGTTCAATGTCAAGCATGCTTCGTAGTGTAGTGCCTGATAGACTGTGAGGCCGGGTTGCAGATATTCATCCCCCATTCCGTTTAAGTAACTCCCAGCAGACTGATCAGTATTCAATGTGAGTTAACTACGCTTCCAGAGGTATTAATTATAAGTCTTTACCCGAGATAGCCGCCTATTTATTGTCACTCCGTTGAGGAGAACGTAGCCCTTCCTGGGGCCATAAGCTCTGCATCCAATTACATCAAGAAGGGCCTTCTTTCCACTGCCTAATTAAAATCAACTCTCACAAACTAATCCACCAATTGACGGCTAACTAGGCTCCAGGACCCACCTTTCGAACCCAGTATGGCCATAATTTCTCCCGAATGAACCTCAAATGAGACATCACGGAGGATCAAGCCACTTCGGGTGGTTCCCGTAATTTGTTTCGTCCATGTTACTGGCTCGATCTGGAAATACATAGAAGCGTCAATGCTAGAATTTATTCGTACGTAGTTTACTATTACGGTTATTTCATTCATTAGAATCAATGAACAACGTTTTCATACATGTCCGGTGTAATAAATGTTGACGGCTTCGAGGACGTAGTCACTTGGCCCAATAATGGCCGACATGATTTGAAGGGGTTTAATGACCTTCTCGAATAATTAGAGTTTTGTGAGGTCAGAGGTCACCTAATACTGGCCTAATGACGTTTTTGTGGCAATCGACCACACAACAATGAAAACGAAATAACGAACAGTTAGCAATTAAGCAGTCTACCAATGTCATGCAATTAACTAAAACTAATGGACAACTACCTAGAGTGTCCAGCGTATTCTATACCTAGGTGCTTAATTAATTAAAACGTTACACTAACAATCGGTAAAGGTAATTAGGTAATTAGCTTTTTAAAAATTAAAGGGGCACAAATGACAGAGTAATTGAATGAGATGAGTTTGACAAGATAAGATTAGGGGCTTAAAATAGCTTT
This sequence comes from Bilobella aurantiaca, assembly GCA_021029175.1. Taxonomy (NCBI): domain Eukaryota; kingdom Metazoa; phylum Arthropoda; class Collembola; order Poduromorpha; family Neanuridae; genus Bilobella; species Bilobella aurantiaca. Next base: position 4,904 of record VYYI01002609.1, on the reverse strand, counting down.
GAATTAGTAATTTGCCTGGAGGCGCGGGGTCCGTCATGCGTGGCCACTGGTCGGGTGGGGTGCAATGGCTCTTCTGCACTGGGCACGCACAACTCCTCCCCCGCCCCCAATCACAATTAACTTAATTTAACTGCACGCTTAACTAAAGTTAATTAATTCCAATTACGTAGTTGAGCTCTTATTTCGTAAAGTAGATCAATTAGGCGCAAAAGAGTCTTATTATTCCAATTAGCATTGTGACGCCCAGCATTGAATTTGACGACGAATCTTTAAGTCACACGGGAAGTTTAAATTGCGACGACTTGACACGCGAAATAAACAAAAAGAGCAATAATCTCACATTTACCTGTCAGTTCCCATTTGACTTCTAGAGTGACAGGATCTCGTATTGACGCTTATGGCTCTCAACTAGCGGCGTCCTAACCAGGTAAGCCAATTAGTTAAGAATTAGTTAATTGATAATTTGCTAATTGACCTCAGAGATCAAAGGTCATTTACGCTCTATTACATATACATATCGACTCTGTTGCAGCGTAGCGTAAGCACGGATCGGAATTCAATGTTCCAAGGCAGTATAGGACCCAAACAAACAAAACTTTCTCAAACTTTGGAATTCAAAAATAAATCTTAATCTTGCTGAGACCCTTTGTCTTTTGGTGCCTTGATCTTGATGCTCGAGTTCCCGGTACAGATAACGAATGGTTTAGTTCATCATTTGTGAATCATTCAGCAGTTGGACACCGATAGATTTAAAGGAGATATAAGTAAAACGTTTGGTTACTTAACCTAAAGTGAGGCTGGAAAACGACGAATCAACAAACACATAATCTCGGTTTACAGTTAAAGCACAGCGGTCAGTCTTTATTGCGGTTAAAATGGCTGGAACGGACGTTCTTAGAGTAGTAAATGAAGTGAGTTCTCCATTCGTAGAGCAACTCTCAAACTTTGGAATTCAAAAATAAATCTTAATCTTGCTGAGACCCTTTGTCTTTTGGTGCCTTGATCTTGATGCTCGAGTTGCCGGTACTGATAACGAATGGTTTAGTTCACCATTTGTGAATCATTCAGCAATTGGACGCCGATAGGTTTAAAGGGGATATAAATAAAACGTTTGGTTACTTAACCTAAAGTGAGGCTGGAAAACGACGAATCAACAAACTCATAATCTCGGTTTACAGTTAAAGTACAGCGGTCAGTCGTTATTGCGGTTAAAATGGCTGGAACGGACGTTCTTAGAGTAGTAAATGAAGTGAGTTCTCCATTCGTAGAGCAACCAGCTTATTTATGTTTCTCTTGTGTAAGATATTTTAGAAGAAGGTAAACTGTGTTTCCTTTTTTAGAATTTCAGGATGCCAGGAAGGAGAAAAAGCTCTACAGGGAGCATTCGGCGACGCACATCTTCTGTCCACTACGAATTAATTGACCCTAAAGGACACAAGGCAGTGCAAAAGGCAATCTCCACTGACTGTATAAGACAGAAGTGTGTCATATCATTCAATAGAGTTTCAAATGATTCGAACGGAGGTGGCAACTATTTTGGATCGAGATTAACGGTCAAGCTTCTCAATCACTCCTTCCCGGACAACAGTACTCCGAGGAATATCCAGGAACTTTTCCCTGGAATCACTGAAATTGCACTACATGCAAGCGAAATACCGACTATGTCAATTTTGTTAATTAAGATGGAGACGCCTGTAGCTTCAGCGAAGATACGTCGTGTAGAACAAAGGTACTACTCATGCGCAGTTGACTTAAATGGAATCGATTCATCTATTTTTCATGGTAAGTTGAACATTGATTATGAATGGATTTTATTTATTTACGAGTAAAATTATATAGTATACTATAACTAGCCTCGTAGTTTTTACGTGTATTTTTTTAATTTCTTGTTACTGAAGGACTTGGATCCAAGAACGTGTTCAGGCTCTGCTTTCAGCAATTTGTTCTTGCCACTTCCGAATTCTCTTTTGACATTGAACTTGTTGGAGCATTACTCATGCGCAGTTGACTTAAATGGAATCGATTCATCTATTTTTCATGGTAAGTTGAACATTGAATATGAATGGATTTTATTTATTTACTAATAAAATTATATAGTATACTGTAACTCTAGCCTCGTAGTTTTTACGTGTATTTTTTTAATTTCCTGTTAATGAAGGACTTGGATCCAAGAACGTGTTCAGGCTCTGCTTTCAGCAATTTGTTCTTGCCACTTCCGAATTCTCTTTTGACATTGAACTTGTTGGAGCAGCGGTCCTAGGTTATCACACCATTACTGAGATTCCCCAGAAGTCGAAATTTATCAACCAGACGTTGGAATACATTTTTCAATTGAATACAACTGTTGTCGGTAATTTCACTAAACCATGGTGTGGCACAATAAATAATAAAGACAGTTTTTCCAAATTCGAGTTTTACTTTTCTTAGATGACAGTGAAAATCGTAATAAAAAGAGAAAAGAAGATATTGATTGGTTTTATGGTCAGTTGAAGAAGTTCCATTTAGACAACAAACTTCCGAGGGCTTCTCTACCTCTTCAACATCCAAATATAATTCCAATTCTACGTGACTACCAGAAGGATGCCGTGAACTGGATGCTGAATCGGGAGGGCGCTGTCACGGGCTACGACGCAACTGAACCATCACTAATTGACATTGTGCTGGAGAAAATGTACACTCGAGTAACGCTAAAGCGGGACTACGCTGATCAAATCGGAGTGCCGGGATTCTTCAATCAGTATGCTGGATATGTTTGCGTAGTTCGACCGTCACTCCCGCCTTTGCCAAGTGGAGGGATTTTAGCAGATGAGATGGGTCTTGGCAAAACTGTTGAAGTACTTTCCTTAATTATGCTCAATCCCAAACCGATAGAAATGGAACTCGAGTCCGCCCGATTTCCGTCCATCAAAATGAAACGCGGCATGTCTCCTTGTGAATTTAGCACAACAAGGTCAAGTTCTACATCTCCAACCACAAAGAGGGAACTTGAAGATGCAGAAGAAACAGTTGCGAAGAAGCTCTTCACCGGTGGTGAAAGCGATGACGCTCTGGAAAATAAGAACGACGTTTCAGAAGAATCACAAGATGAAATGGAAGAAAATCAAACGAAATCTAAGCGATCGACAAAACGCAGGAAAAAGACATCTAAGATCTCGTATAGCATAAAGAAACGAAAGCAAAAAGGGACAGCTAAAAGGAAACCAAGAGCTGCCGACGCAAAGCAAAAAGCGAAGGTGGAGACACCTCTGCCTGGAAGCAAAGGCAAACTCTATGATAAAGTGCGACCCATCTACGATGGCGTACTTGCAGAATTTAGTAGTTCGAAACATGCAGTGGTTACACACAAATTCCATGGAGAATTTTTCAACCCGGTTGTGGGACGTAAAGCATTCTTTGAGTGTATCTGCGGAGAAGGCCTGGAGAATGAATCCGAAAACGTAAGCGCATGAGATTTAAGCGTCACTACTGTGATGATGATGATATCACGAATCACGTACCCGTTATTCTAACTACGTCCATTTCAGGTTGTCACCTGCAAAACATGTGGCAGTTCTCAGCATAAGAGCTGCGTAGGTTTCGGCCAGAACTTTGGTTGCGTTGAAAATACATCCGAATACGTTTGCCCTCATTGTGCAGTGCTTATGGTATTATTTCTGTTCTAGTATATCCTTAAAATAAAAGTCATTTCTTTGAGTTCATTAAGCAAGAATCTGTCTTACTTTCTTAATTAAGTTTGCTTAATCTACTTTTTTTTTTTTACTTCTGTGAAATCCAGCCTCCAATTCCAGCAAAAACGACATTAATCGTAACCCCGAATACAATTGCTCTCCAGTGGATCAAGGAAATTAGACGGCATGTTGGGAAGGAGGACATGCAAATACTGTTTTACATGTAAATACAATAAACATTTTCATACTATTTTACAATAACTTATAATTGCTAGAATACCTTTAACAAAATGAAACAAAAATATTAATAATATCACTAAATCTATATTGCAGGGGAGCTAGAATACATGGATATTTGAGACCCGAACAATTGGCGCAGTATGACTTAATCATTACTACTTATGGAACTTTGTCGTCCGACCTTGACTATGTCGACCTTCCGCATACAAATAGTGCTGATGGAAGAAGGTCTGACACCAATACTTGTTTTGTTTTTATTTTATTGCTAAAGGAAAAGTTTGCTATTTAGATTTCGCTAACCCCAAACGCTTTCTTCCAGTGCCGTCACCACTACCATGTATACAATTCTGGAGGATTTGCCTCGATGAAGCCCAAATGGTAGAAGGCATTTCTTCACGAATGTCAAGCATGGCACTAAAACTTCACGGAGTTCACAACTGGTGTGTAACGGGTACACCGCTTAATAAGAGCTTGGAAGGTAACAACAAATTGTCGCAAAATTAAGTAATAAATTCTGACGAAGGTTTCATTGATTTTGTATGGCACACAGATCTGTATGGACTATTCTTGTTTTTGGGAGTTTCCCCTGTGAGCGACTCGTTTTGGTGGTATTCTCTTGTCACAAATCCATTTTACCAAAAAGACTCCTCACTTCTTTATGAACTTTTTGGAAGATTGATTTGGCGTAATGGGAAGCGAGATGTTTTGGACCAGGTATAATTTTGTGTAACTTTTAGTTTGTTGGAAAACTTCGTTCTAAATTATGTGCATGACTTAGAAATCACGATTTTCTGACTTTTTTTTAGTTGGGAATTCCTCCTCAGCTTGAGATTGAACACTGCCTAAACTTTTCTCCAGTGGAAACCCATTTTTATAAACGCCTCTATGACGTCTGTGGTACTAAAATCCTGGAGAAATTGCAAAAGATTTGCCAGAATTCACAAGAAGGGCTCACAATGCGTCTTTCAAATTTGAACCGAGAGGCTCTCCATGAGG
>VYYI01002608.1:0-14374 GCA_021029175.1 Bilobella aurantiaca | reverse complement strand
TCCCTATAAAAATTAAAAACAAAAATATTCATATCAAGCTTAATTAAAAACTGTTCAAAATCCTGTCAAAAATCAGACTTTTATGCTAAAAATTGCTTAACAAGAAGAATTGTACCAGGCTTTATTTATGTCCTGAACTAGAAGAGAAAGATCGAGGAACTTGAGAAACTCTATGTATAAAATCCAAAGATTGTCACCTCAGGGTCATTTATTAGCTTCATTATTGTGACATATGTCCCCTTTTTGGTGTTTTTTAAAAATAATTTTTCAATTAAAAGTTTGTATTCAGTGGCCGTCTGTCTTCCCCGGACTTTCTCTTTTGGTAACGAATCATAAGAAACGCTCTGTACAAGTTGCACTCATTTTGTGCAAATAAATTGTGCTTTTGACACAACACTTCACTAGCATTTATGATTTCTAATAAACAAAAATTCTCACGCACATTACAAATGGTGTTTTGGAGAAAGTAGAGCGTTTTTCCAAAAACAAAATTTCATGGCTATGTTCCGAATTTGGATAAGTGCAATAAGTTTTCTCTTTCCATTCATTTGTTCAAAAGTGACTTTAAGGAAGGCTCTGTACTTTTCGCCTTATCATCCACAAGTAAACAACATCATCAAACTTTCCAACAAATTCAGAAATAGTCACAAAACTTTGACTCGTGGACACGATTTGGGTCGGAAATGAAGGGCCCACGTGGGCGTGGCCTAAATTTTGAGTTCATGTCGCCAAATAGAACTTGGTGACAAGGCGAGGAGATGCTTTTAGAGAATTACACGGGGACTTGACTTGCAAATCCCATGTTAATGGAAGGGACAACTTTGGAATTCTGTCGACGTTTGATGTCGAGGAGCCCTTTGATGTCGCCCTGATTGGGTTATGTCAAGGGTCATGTTTCGCGTGGGCAGTGTCCACCGGGACAGGCCTCAAATTAGGTCCCATTTGTACCCTGTCCACGCCCTGACGTCGTCATAAATTGACGGGCCGTCCAATACACTTAAGGGCGGGTGACCCACTGCTTGAGTTATGGTCATCCAAGGGGTCATATTTATGGGGAATGAGAGGTCATAAGTCAAGGGGTCATGACGATTGGAGGGAAATGACAGGCCCAATTTTGCATCCAAATCACATTCCTCCGGAGAAAGTCCTCTGGAGAAAGTCCTCCGGAGAAAGCGGAGAAAGTTTTTCTCTTATTTATTTTGGGAGTGAAAGGGATGAGGGAGAGGCTTAGAATCCTAAAGAGAAAAGAAATGTAATCCCTTCACAAATGGGATCCATTTCTCCCTCAATTGTGGGCGACGTAGCCTGGGCTACAGGGGGTTCCGCGAGGATTGGGGCCAATGCTACAAGTGTATTTGATACTGCCGAATGTGCTTGACAAGTATTTGTGTGCTTCGATACTTGTCGAATGTGCTTGGCAACATTTGTGTGTGGAACCCTGTAGGAGAAATGGGAGAGGACAGAGATGACAGGAGTTGCTTTGGCTCAATTCCCAGGAAAGTCCGATTCAATATAACCTCCTTTCTCCACTTTCTCCCACAAATGATCCTGTTGAGTCAACAGGGGAAAGCTAAGGGTACATGTGGATTGAAGGGTTACAAAGCTAAGGGTACATGTGGATTGAATGGTTACAGCCCTGCAGAAGGGTTACATAATCCACTGAAGGGTTACATCATCAAAACCTTACCGTAACCCTAATTTCACACCTTTCACTGCATTCCTCAAGTCACCATTTTTTTTAAAGCCCAACTGCGTTTTGAACACTTAATAAATTACAACAACATTTAAAAATGAATTAAAATCTCATATTCAAAATTAAAATTTTAAAGTTTTCAAAAAAAAAGATAAAATAAATAACAAAATATAAAAGTTTAAAATAACAGTTTCAAATTGAGTTTTTTTTTTAAAAACATTTCACCCTTGGGCCCTTAGATATCTAATGCACATTTATTAGTTTGTTGAAGATTTGTTGTGTTTTAATCAGTTTTNAAAACATTTCACCCTTGGGCCCTTAGATATCTAATGCACATTTATTAGTTTGTTGAAGATTTGTTGTGTTTTAATCAGTTTTGATCGTAGAGCTGCTTGTCGACCCTTCACTGTTCGTGCGGTACTTAAAAAACGCTCTGTAATTTTTTTGCATGGGATTCTGTACTCAATATGTAACTTTTTTTTAAAAACTATGCACTTTAATGCAATGTTTAGGTCACTAAACTAGCGCTTTTGCAATACGGAAATGTTTACATCCTCACTAACCGTTAATTAAACTAAAGTTAAGTAATAAGTTAACTGTTTCAAAATTGATTTTCTAATTATTAGTTTATTAGTTAAAAATTGTTTTCTAAATTTAAGTTTATTCTGCTATACATGGCTTTTATAAATATTCGTTGATTGTTTTGAAATGTTTTTTTTTTTTCGAAAGTAATTCGAAAAAGTTGATGTAAGTTTTTAATTTGAAAATTGGTCTTTCCTGTTCTTGTGAAGGTTGCTTTCTGAGAAATGGCTAAGAAATTGGAGGTGAGATGAGTGAAAGTTGAGAAAGTGGAAAATATGTGAGGTTAATTGAAAGTTGTAGAATTGGAAAGTCCATCTGCCCCCAACCCCTCTCCCCTTCGCACTCCCGGACTTAATCAGCGTAATTGAATTCTTTTGTTAATTTCGCAAATCCATCAGCGAAAGAGATGAGAAGCGATTTCACGGCACTCCAAATTGCCTCTCAGCGTCCTACGCTGCGACCCTCAGCGCAACTTCACCAGAAATGTGATCTACCTGTCCTTGTCCTCTCTCACACAATTAAAAGTCTCCAAATTGGACTTTCGCTCAGCCAATCAAATTAAAGCCTTTTAATTTCTACATCTACACGGTGTACCCGGGAGGGCTACACGGAGTTTTTGGATTTCACTTTAATCAAATTGGGCACCGCCGCCGCGGTGGTCCCGAGGTACTTGGCCAGGAAGTCACGGTGCTGGATCCTCGAGATTTTGTGCTGGAGCCGCTCCGTGTCGTCCATGGCCAGGCTCCCCATGGTGTCCGGCAGCTTCGAGTACTTCTTGACCAATGACGTGCTGTTCCAGGCCGGGGAGAACGTTCGGTAGTTCTCGGTAAAGGTGGCGAGGAAGGCGGCCATGGCACTGGCGTCAGGGAGGCACGGTCCGATCCGCTGGAGGAGCAACGGTTCTCGGCGAACGGCGTGGGCGAAGTCCTCCCGCGACACCGTGCCGTCACCGTCGACGTCCAGCTTCTTCATTAGAATGTCGACGATGTCCTTCTCGGCGTCCTCGATGTCTTCAAGGTCAATGCCGTACCCGGGGAGGATGCAGCCGCGGAGGCAGTGGTGCAATTCGTCGTGGACGAGGCCACCGTCGCCGTTGACGTCGAAGCAGGTGTAGCAGAAGTCGGTCTGTTCCTCGGCGCTGCCGCGCAGGATTCTTGAGAGGCCTAACATGAATTCCGTTTCGTCGACCTGAAAAGTGACCACAGTAGGACGGGTTTCACTTCCGGTTCAGTTCAGGGGACTGGGAATTGCGAGTTCTGCTCGGCGTATAGGCCTAATTTTGGTTTTAGAGCCGTGCGCCGCCCACTTACGCCCCCTTTGGTGTTTCGATCAAATGCACGGTAGATGAAGTCGAGCATGATGTCGTCGGTAATGTCGAAGCAGCCGGTCATAAAGTCTCGGAGGCCAACTCTGTCCAACCGGCCGCTTGGCGCCATATTGTCGAAGAGTTGGAGCAGAGCTTTACACTGGAATCATAAACAACCAATCAGCGCCTAGCTTTTTTGAATACAAATTTTTCAGAATTTTTTTTTCAAAATTTTGAAGTAAACCTCCTCTGCAGTAAAGTGTGTTTTGGAACTGTAGTATTCTGCAGCAGAGACAATTCGACCGGCTTTTGAAAGACCATTAGCATCACCTAGTGACAATTTACCTCTTTTTTCCATTTCAAATTCTGATTTGAGAAAAGTAAAATTTGAATTTTTCGTAATTTGCTTAAAATTTTGAGAGAAACCCTTTTTGAAAAATTTTAGAAAACAATATTCTTCACTCACGATTCAGCATTCAAATTGGCTTTTTACTGTTTTGAAAATGGGGTAATCGTCATAGCGAATTTCAACGCTTACTAACAAGCGAAAAAAAATTCTTTGTCTTCAGAAACGTTAAATTAAATTAATTAATTGAGATTAATTAAAACTAAATTAAATAACTTATTAGATTCCTAATTAAAGAAAGCGTATTTGCAGAGTTCAAACGCCGTCTAAAATTTTAGTTTGATTTACAATGTTCGAATCCTAATTAGATTCATTATTAATTAATTAATCTAACTAATTAGTCCCTGTTGATGCAGGTGAAATTATAGCAAAATTAAAGAATGTTTTCATTTCGAAATTTCGAGAATCTTGTTTCAAAATTTCAAAGTTGAAAGATCTTGAGATTAATTGGTATGCATATCCTCGTAGCGTGAATTTCACTAATTATGTTTAATTAGTACTCTAATTCAGTAGTTATATAAATGACTTCTCTCTTCAATGATTAATGTTCAAAATTATAGCCACTCAAGCGCGAGGTTACTTCTCCAGTGACCATTTTAAGTTTCCGGCTGTTTGGATGCCCAGATCTGGAATTGTGGAATTTGTTTAACTTCCTTTTCTCCAGCTGCGAGTGACTTTTAGTACGACAACATTTTGAAAAGTTTCATAATTTCAGGAATCTGGAGATAAATTGGTTAGTTCGACTTGTTTGATTATTTGTTTGACTAATTAATTAAGCTCGACTAATTGGTTAGTTGATTAAATTAGGACCTTAAGTGACTAACATGCATCGAGTGATCAAATAGTCGTTCATCAAGTTCGTCGGTAAGAAAGACTGGTGTTACTGTACGTTCGAGGGCGAAATAATGAACAGAGTTCGACTAATTGGTTCTGTTCAACTAATTGGTTACTCAATTAATCGTCCTACCGTAAGAACCTCTCTTCCACGCCTTTTGCACTCGTCTAACTTTACTTTCTACTCTCCTGCAAGCGAATCCAAAGCTATCGATGGCTTCGGTGCCTGGGACTCAACCACGGACATGCCCCTCCTCGTCGAGGCGTCAATCAAGCATGGCAAACCGATACCGAACGTTCGGCTCGAGAGCATTGGCCTGAGCAGTGTCAAGGGTCGTCGACTGTACCAAGAGGACTTCACAACGGTCAAGCAGCTCCTTCCCGGTCTCCTTTACGTTGCCCTCTTCGATGGTCATGGCGGCGACGCATGCTCAAAATACTGTGCTGAGAATCTGCACAAGCACATCTCCCACTGGCTCAATTACCATTCAGAAGGCGAACGAGACTTGTTGGCCATCCTCCACAAATCGCTAATTGAAGTGAACAATGCCTACTCAAGGTGGTTTACTTGCGAGGGTCGAGGTAATGGCAACTTGGGAGCAAATGTAGAAAAAGGTCTATTTCCTCCGAGCGGGTGAAGTAACTATTTCTTGGTAAAACCCTGCAAATTCGATGTTGCAGGTGACGAACTCGATTTGGTGAGTCCTGGAACAACGGCCACGGTGTGCCTTCTTCACAACAGTATGCAGCTATTAATTGGTCACGTGGGTGACAGTCGAGCGATTCTTTGTCGCGGTGGAGATGCTCGCAAGTTGACGACTGACCACATTCCAGAACTACTTACTGAAAAGGTACAATAATTTACGGTGATATCCAACCGTCATTTGCTGGTCGGTCGTTAAGATTTGAAGGCAATTTGCTTTTTCACCGATCCCCACAACGCTGATTTCATTACTTTGCCTTTTTTCTGCCAATAGTTGAGAATTGAACAGTCTGGCGGCAAAATTATAAATCAGCGGGTCAACGGTCGCCTTGCCATGACCCGAAGTATTGGTGACCTCGAATTCAAAAAGTTTGGGGTCACGGCGCAGCCGGAAGTGCGAACCACGCGAATCAGTCACTCGAGAGACGCCTTCCTGGTCCTCACAACGGATGGGATCAATTCCGTTATGGTAAGTGACTCATATAATTACTCAAATACTCAATTTGTTTCTCCATGTCAAATTTCAAGAGTTCGACTTGACTTACTAATTACCAACTTTCTGTGTTCAGACTGATCAAGAGATTGCAGACACTGTGAAACAAGCTGAAGACCCCACAGAATCCGCGAATCTACTGACGGACACGGTAATACAATTGAACTCTTCTATCACCAAATTAGCAATTATTCTTTTAAATCGGAAAATCGTTTTTTATTCCAACAGTCGCTGCAATACTCTTCAGAAGACAACAGTACCGCAATAGGTAAACAATCAAAATCGGTAGTAAATCAATTAGCGATTGATTAAAAATTACGTAAAAAAACAATTGTGATTTGAAATCATCACTTTTTGTGTGTGTAGTGATACCATTAGGCAGCTGGGGAAAGTACACCAAGAGTGCTACAATTTTCCACTCTTTTGGAAAGTCCTTCTGTTCTTCGAGTCGCTTCGGCTAGAAACCACAAAAGTCTTTTTACTCTTTTCGGCAATTATTCTGCTCGCTAAGGATTCCCTGCCGAATTTTAAATAAATAACGTTTTTATAGTCTTGTGATAAGTTAGGGCGCTGGCGCTACAAAAAGTTACAAAAAAAAAGTGGATTTAAGAGTGCTCTGTCGGAGTTGGAGGAGGGAGCAGCGGCGGCGCTTCGTGTCTCGAGCACGCCGTGGTGGTGAGCAGCACATTATTATTCTCTTCAGACATGCGCAGAAAGGGCTGACCGGCGGGACAGAGCAAAAATTCGTGTTTTCTCTCCATGCTGAGCAGGGAGATGGACGTGATTTGGACCTCTGGATTCCCAACAACTTTGTTCACGAGCCACCAAATGGGATTCGTCACGGTGGGTTTCATAATGACCTTCTCCGCCTTGCCCGGAAAACCAAATCCAGGAACCACGTACTGGAACGACACGGATTCGCGCAAGTCTCTATAGATTTTTAAAACAAAACATGGTTTTTAAAACAAGAAATTTAAGAAATTTAAGTTTTTTTTTTTTAGAAAATCTTTTCTCAAAACTTTAGTTCAAAATGTAACTTTTCAATTAAGCAAATCCTTAGAATCCGCATTTTTTGAGTAAATAAAAATTAAAAACTGTAATCCTTAAAAAGCCTTGTAACTAAATTGTAATCTGATTTAAGCAATCGAATAAATCAAAAACTGGAAATTGCTAAATTGGGCTGAACCTGGACGTGTCAAACCATTAGAAGCGTTTTGGTTTGTTTGTTTTGTTTTGTTTTTGGTTCGTTTGTTTTGTGCTTGTTTTTACCTGGCTCCAAGTTTGACCTTGTCCAAAACACCGTCTTGTCCCAAAATGACCAAATTCAAGTCAGAATTTGTTCTAAAGGCAGACTTGGACCCGAGCTCAAGCGTAACGCGGTAGTGTTCTCCTGTAAAGCAAAATCAATGAAGCGGTTTTCGGAAGGAATTTTTTGAATGAAAGCGGATTTGATGAAGCGTTCTTTCAATGAAGCGGTTTTCTTTCAAACAGCGCTTACGACAGTATGGGAAGCGATTTCCAGTGAGCAAGAAGTATATTCTTGGAGGCTGAAATACTGCTGAGGCCGTTTCATTAGACGCTTCATTGTAGTTCCGCTTTGTCGCTTCAAGTGTTGCGGGTTTTCGAGCGTGGAAGCCCATTCGGTTACAACTATTTAAAAAAAACGCATTTTTTTAAACGTTTAAATTTTTCAAAAAATGTGTGCTTTAAAAAACACGTTTACGTTTTTTTTACTTTTGTGCCCCAGTTTTATTGTTACATGCAGGTATGCATGAGCCTGAAATGAAAGCCTCCCAATTGACACATGCGAAACTAAGAAAAAGGCAAGAACTGCGAATTGACTCGGTGAAAAGTTCGTAGGAGCGGATGTGGTCACAGCTAATGAAGCGGCGGAGGCCTTACATTTTTCAAAAAAAAAAATTAAGATTTTTTAAATTTTAGAAAAAGATTTTTTTTTTCTAGAAAAGCGTGTTCAATGAAGCACCCTAATTGAATTTGTACCGTAAATCAAGGAGCCTTTTTCCTGGAGAATTGCTTGGTAGACTCCGTCAGAGCACCCTGGCTGCTCCTTTCCACTGTTTGGGTAAAAATCTACGTGACCCGATGCCTGCTGCGTCCCTAAGCCACTCAGACTGCCTGGAAAATGAGGTCAAAAGGTCATTTGAACAGGACTTTGTTTGAAATTTAAATTTTTTAAAAAACCAACCTCCGGCAAGAAGTGGTTTAGCGTCCGTGTGAATAACGTCTACGAAAATCGCGTCTGACGGATCGAGTCTCGCGTCTGTTTGAAATTCTTGAAAATACGGTTGAGCTGGGTCAAGGCCTAGAAAACTCATGATTTTCAATTTTCAAAATTTACCAAAATAATTGATCAAAATTTTAATTTTTAAAAATATAGTTACTTTACCTGAAATACGTCCAAGTTCATATCCACGCTCAAGGAGCCAACTCCCTACGAAACCGCCGAAGTGCGCTCCGAGACTGTGGCCAATGAAATGTGCCTCTCTAATTGGTAGACCGTGCGTTTTCTAAATTTTTAAAACAGTGGTTTTTTGAAATTTCATTTTGTAACCCATTAAACTAGGTTAATTGTGCTTAATTAACTTAATTTACCTGAATGAGAATCATGAGGTGTCCAATGTAGGCTCCCAGCAGTTCCACGTTCACGGCGGCTTGTGAGTACGGCGGCTCGGCGCCGCGGCCCCAGTCGATGATGTACACGTTGTACGTGTCGTCGTACGCAAGGATTTCGTCGGCCATTTTCTACTTAAAAAATGCTGTTGACCTTTGACCTGAAAAAATGTCACTTCTTTACCTACCTGTGTCCAGGGCTTGTGTCCAGTGTCAATGTAGCCATGGGTGATCCAGCATGACCTGTTCCCCTGTGACACGGTCAGGGAGGTCACGGTGTCAGGGTCAACGACCTGGCATGACCTATTACCGTACGTGTAGAGGCAGACATTAGGTTTGATGATTTTGATTGGTTCGGGAAAGAGGTGGAACCCGCGCAGAATCGGGTACTTGACCCGAAAGCAACCCAGGATGCCGTAGCATTTTGTGTTGAGTGGATCTGGATTAGTAATTGCAATTAATTGTAATTGCTTAATTATTAATTACAATTACTAATTACAACTTTTAGTTCATTTACCGTCAGGATGGGATACGGGAGTTGAGTCAAGGCTAAATTCGCTGCGTCCTTCCTTCAAGGGCTCCTGGGCCCTTTGGATGTCAATGATCGCTGGGACGCCGGTGAGGTAGAGAATCGTTTGAATCAAGGCTCCAAAGCGTGTGCCATTGAAAGATGCTAATTGCATTACGACCCTTTGCAAATGACAACTACCTCTACACGCGCTTCGAGAGATCCAGGATGTTGAATGGGAGTTATCTCGAGAGGTCAAAGGTCACTGGCTAACACTGCAATGCTTTTTTGAGAGGTCAAAGGTCACTCAGCTAATTTACACTATGAATCAGAGTAACCACGCTTTGAGATACCAGGAAGTTCTGGAAGATGCTTTCGAGCCGAGATTAAGGGTCAAGGAAAATTAATGCAAGAGCAAAACGAGGCCGAGTTCAAGACATGGACTGAAATTGAGGACACTTTACCAGACAAATCTAAAAATCTTAGAAAAAAAAAAGGTTACTAAAGAAAGACCCTTAAGGGCCCTTCATTCAATCCCTTACATTTGAACAAAGAGATTTAAAAGGGAAAACAAGGTTAGCCAACGGTCCATTTACTAAAACTTGAAAAATAAAAGTGAGGTAAACTAATTCCATGAACTTGGTAATGTCTGTGAAGATTTTTTTTTATTCGGAAATGTGAACTTAAGCCCTTACGATCCCTTTAACTTTGAATCTTAAAGGGGCACATCAATAAGAAGTGAAGGTGAAAACTTACTGAAGTACCCTTAATCTTATGCTGAATTAACATGAAGTGAAGATGATGACTGCAAAACGATTTTTTTCATTTTTAATTGTTCTTCTCGAGAGGTGCGTAGTTGAGGAGCTTCTCAATGAGATCGACGTGGCCCAGGAGCATCCTCCGGCAACAGTATCGCTTCAGCCCAAGCGCATCCAATGCGTCACTGCACACAAATCATCAAAATAACGTAATTAGTTTAATAGTTACTTCACCCAGTTCTTGGCATCTTTTTTCATGAACTATTTAGTGATGCCACTATGGTGGGAAATGACTTGGTGCCTTCATTTGGTTCGGTAAAATAACATCCTTCATGATTCATTTAACGAGTAACCAATTGTTACTAACTAAACGATTGAAGATTACCATAATACTTGACTTACCCTTCCGTGTACTCTGCCTGTAGGAGATGGAGGTAAGACTCCCATTTGTTGCCAATTACTTTACCGCAAGTGAAGCACCGAACAGGGATAATCATCTTGACCCGAGGTCAAAGGTCAGCGGATGGCGAACAGTGAGTGGCTAAACGCTTCTTACTTTTCGATATCCGTTGCTTCTTGCCTTTTCGATGCCTTCAGCGACTTCAGTCAATGCTTCTGCTTCTCAGTTGCGCAAACGGATCAATCAGCGATGAGATAATTAGTGATTAATTAGTTAATTGACTTCGTAAACTTGTTTAAAATGCTCCTCTACAACGCCACTAAACAAAACAATTAAACATGTGGGTATGTCAAAAAGATGCTTTGGTTGTGTTTTGAAGCGGAAAATAACTATTCCGGTCGAATTCAAATTTGACTTTAGCGCGCTGTAAAGACAGGGGCACGCTGAGAAATAGTTTTAAAATTATGAACAAAACATTTTTAAAATTTTAGTTAAATGTTACAGTTTTTTAAGGTAATTAGTAAACGTTAAAATATAATTAGTTTGTTAACCTTAATTAGCTAAAATAATTCTAGTGATTTATTATTACCAAACGATTCATGATTAACAATTAACTAGTAAATTAAGTTACTTAATTAGTAAAAGACTTTGTTGCGACAAACAACGAGCTTTCCCGACTGAGCCAAGTCAATTGGTTTGCAGGACCATGGCGGTGAGGCGTGCATGGCGGTGCACATCTCGCCGTTGTACGTCCAAATGCCGGCCTTTGGACACGGGAAGGGGTCCTCCGTGTCACTGTCCTCACTCGAGGACGCTTTTGCGCTTGCGTCAGGGGCTGGAGTGGTCGCTGGCAGCGGCAGTGCCTGCTGGTAGTATGGCTTCGTGTACTGGGGTTTGTGTTTCGGATTGAAAATTCCGGTCCAAGATGGCGGCATGGCATCCATCTTTGGGGCTGGGCCCTTGGATGGCTGTGACATAGGCACTTTGCCTTTAGCTTGCTTTGATATGGGCCCTTGAAGAGGGGCCCCTGGAACTTCGTAGCGTATGTAGCTCCCTTGACCCAGAGGCTTGTAATAATAGGTCGAAGGGCTCATGGGCACTTTGTCGTTCCTTTGAAGCCCTGTAACAGACAAGCTACGACGTTTTCGCATAACGGAGTTTCCATTCTTTTTCATGAATCCACTCATGGCAGCAGCGTTTCCAAAGAAATCGCTGATTCCACCGTAGAGGCTTGAGGCGGAGCTCGGAGCCGATTCTGCAGTTTCCAGCGATTCCATTTGTGGAAGGGCCTCTTGGGCTTGTGCTGAAGCGTCCTGGCCCTTGAGCAGCGATAGGGAAGGTAGGCTGTCCCAAAAATTCTGAAAAGCGTTCATGGGATTGAGCTTGCTCAAAATAGAATCGCTTTCCGTTTCACGCTCCTCTACAGGAATCGGTATGTACTCGCCGTTGAAAATGATGTAGCGATGCGGCTGATCGATTTTCCAGCCTTGGCCAGCGATCAGCGTCGGTAGGAGCAGTAGAAGGAGAAGTCTCATCTTTTTTTCAAAATTCTGAATTTGTTTAAAAAAAAACAAGATTTTAAAGAGTCCATTCTTTTTGGGAAAATGCGCTTTTGAAATCACCGAATTTGCGAAAATCAGACGCTTCAGGTTGCGGGGGAAAGAAAATCATTTTGAAAAATTGTTTATCTTACCTTTCCGATTTTTTTTAGAGTTTGACTGTTGTTTTTTTAATTTGAATTTAATTTCGAATGCTTTTGATGTTTTGAACTTTGACTTATTTTTTAATTCCAATTTGAGTTTTTGATGTTTCGAAATTTTGAACGAAGTTAGGCTCCTGTAGTCGCTTTCCTTAGGAATGAAGGCTCTTGTGGACACTGCAAGGGCCCCCTCTCAAGGGTCCTAATTTGGAAACTAGAGCAAAGTTCCGTATAAACTAATTTTAGAAAACAAGAATTGGAGCATTCACAGAATTGAAAAAAAGCCGGAACAGTTATTTTAGGGAAAATTCTGTAATTTTATTGAAGAAATTATTGTTAATTGTAATTAATTTTAGTACCTAATTATTAGAATAGTAATTGATTTATTAATAATTAGTAAAACAAAATTTTTTGTCGTTATATCAAGGAATTATAATTTAGCAACAAATTGATTGCACAATTAATTGAAATTATGATTAGCCATTAACTATTGTTAATTTCATTTTAAAATTGGATTTTAGGTTAGAAAACGGGGAACGCTGAGACAGATTGCAGTTTGGCGCGAAATTCAAGTCGCTTTTGTTTAGGGTTAAGCTAGGAGCTTCTGCACTAAATCGTGACTACTGATGTGGGCATACATTTCATAAAATATTAAATTATTAAATTACGCTGTATGATCTTTATGACTTAATAATTTACATGTAAAGGCAATTTGTAGAGCAATGTAATCCTGTTTATCATAATCACAAGGCGATTTGAACGCTAGTTTTCGATAGTTTTACGGTTTTGCATGCTAGTCTACTCCGTGTTATATAGCCAGAAGTAATGGGATGCCTAAATAATTGTTATTTTTAAATGAAGAAAAATTTTATTATTGCCCAGCAGTGTCGAGTCGCGTGCGCAACTTCTGGAGTAAGTTTTAGAATGACCGGCGGCGGCACAAAGGAGATTGCCCGCCGCTTTGTTGCGCGCAGTGTGATTTGCGCTTTTTCGTTTGTGTGTTGTGTCCCTCTTCTTCCTTCGCCGTTTCGCGTGTGTTGCGTTGAACACTGTACGTCTCTTTTCGTGACATCAGTTTGACCTCTTGACCTCTGCGTGACACGAGGTCAAAGGTCGTGTCAAGACAGGACAACGGGACCTTTCAGCTCCAAGGTCAAACCCGGGGATCAAGTACACACGACACTCACAATGAGTGACGACGACCTTCCCGACATTGAACTCTCCATGGAAGAAAAGGAGGGAAACGGCAAGAAGCACAAGAAGCCCCAATTCTCGGACAGTGATAGCGACGGAGGAGGTAATTGTCACATTTAATTAGTACCAATTGACGTCAGTAATTAAGTCTAAACGCAATTAAGATAATGATTGATAAAGCTAATTAACTCACGTTATGTGGCTTTGGTAGAAACGCTCAAGAAGTCAAAGAAAATGGCATCGGACTCAGAGGATGACTTTCTTCCAGGTGAGTCGATTTACCCGAAAGTTGACTAATTAACATTTCAATTATCAATTTCTAAATCCTTGTTTGTATTACCAGTCGTGTCAAGGAAGGCTAGTAAGAAGAATGCCTCAGAGGATGAGGATACCGACGAAGTATATCAAACAACTCCGGGTAATTGAATGAAAACAAAACTGTTAAATAAACTTGACTCAATTTACTAATGTATGACTAGGGCGGCGAGGATCTAAGGCGCCATCAAAAGGGAAAGGGCGAACTGCTAAGCCTAAATCTAAGCGTGGGTCATCTGACGAGGAATCGGAAAGTGACGATTACACTGCCAAGTCTAAAGGTAATTAGATCAGCAATTAATGGATTAATTGTTTTGGACGATAGTAAATCTTGAATTATCGGATGTCTTCTTGTTCCAGTCTTTAAGCAAGTGAGTAACTTCATTTTTTTTTGTATTTCTGCGATTAGGCAAGAAATCCACTCGTCCTGCCTCCGCTCGAACTGTCACCAAAAAGAACGACACTTCAGAGGAAGAGGATTCTGATACTTACATGCCTGGTAAAAAGAAAATGAACCATGTTGTTGCTCACGTTAACAATAATTAAAGATTTCGATTTCAATCATCAATCTCCAAATTCTTATTGATTTTATAGCCAAAGGAAAAGCGAAGAGACCCACACGAGGGGCGGCTGCAGCAGTCACAGCGAAGCGAGGAGCCCTTAAGGACCCTTCATCAGATGAAGAGCAGGATGAAGAAATGGACATTATTAAAAGTAATTCACTAACGCTGATTAATCACCAAAACTAATTAACTTTAGTCCAATCCTAAACATTTTTTGTGTTTCAGGCACGCCTTCTCCAGCTTCTGCCAAACCGAAACCGAAAGTTGGTCCTGCTTCCAAGACGCGTGG
>VYYI01002607.1:0-11726 GCA_021029175.1 Bilobella aurantiaca | reverse complement strand
ACACACACACACACACACACACACACACAAATGTACGCAACACAACGCTTAACATCTCCCCCACTGAACAGGAAAAATAACAGAAAAAACAAGGTAAAGACGAGGGGAAGTAGAATAAGAAGGTTAAGCACGTTCATCAAGGTGCAGCACCGACTGCAAGGTTCTGTAAAGGGAAGTCTCTCGTTAGATGTCTGTCCATCTGTCTGCTTGTATCTTCTGAGAGCCTCCGGATACTTGTTGTACGAAGCAACAGCTATAAAACCCTTGTTAGGACGGTAGGGAATGCTTCTTCTTCTGATGACGAGACCATCATCCATGTTAACAACAAGGCGTGTAAAATCCATAGCCCTGCGTTCTTGCACACCAGAGAGTACCACCACCACCACCACCAACACCATCGTACAGCATAGCAGTGTGTGTGAATTCTGCAGTTTGCAACTTGCAATGGAGTGCAATAAGGAAATTAAACGGGGAGGTACAGTTCAGACATCAGAGGGACTCGTCGTCGTCGTCATTGCATCGTCAAACTCAAAGTATGTTTATGTGGGGAAAAATCCTTTCACAAGTTCAAAGCGTAGGAGGCAGTCGGTGGTGGTGGGGACGGGGAGAGGAGACGCGTCGGTGCTTGTTTATATATCATGAGCATATATAAGAGGATGATGTTGATGATTCGGTCAGCAGCGCGGTGCCGCCGCCGCGGACAGTTCACATTTCCTTCTACTATACTCTCCACACAGTCATTCCTCCTCCTCTCTTCGTTAACTCACTCACACTTAAAAGTTCACGTAATCCTTTTTGCACAATTTGAATAATAAATGCAAAATAAGCTAACTCGACATATGCCTATATACCCCCTTAGGACTCGTCGCAACACGTGATTTTCCTTTACATATCGCAACGTCGTCGTCGTCGTCATCTTGCTCATTGTCTTCTTCGTACTATGCTGCTGCTGTTGCTGCTCCGACTATTACTTATGTGTGAGGCTCTTCCCTGTATTAAGCAATGCACACATACCACTCGTCCTGAAAAGACAAGGAACGAACGGGACAGGATTTCTCCCAATTCCTATTGATAATTTCCCATCTGGCTCCTCTCCTCCACTCCACAGAGGAGGCTACACACAACTCTTTTCTCTACACTGCACTGCAATCCACTGCTATCTGCTACGTACATGGTAGCCTCAATTTGGAACAATTCTCCCCAGTTTTGCCCTCTCGCAGGAGTCTCAATCCCCGTAAAAAAACAGAGGAGAGGTAGGGAAGGGACTATATAATGTAATATACGACTTTTTATTATTACGGAGCCTGAATTTAAAAAATCACTTTGACTTCATCTCCTTTTCCTACACAACCGCCTCCTTGTTCCACTTCACATTATCAAATATATTATAGACAGACACAGACACTCAGAAAGACACACACACACACACACACACACTGAGAGGGGTGAGGACAGGTCCATAATACCAACGAGTTCACAGACCGAACATTTTCCCAACAACTCATCCGTGTGCGCAGAGGGAGGAAAAAACCCTGGGTAGTCCCACACAGAGAAAATACATTACAAAACCTAATACCAAGTCAACACCACTGCGGAGCTGTTACAGCAGCCACCACGAAGCAGTTTCTTTCGTAGGAGTACGTAGCTGGACTGACCACATGATCCGCCCTGTGAAATGGAAATAACCATATAGCCAACCAACCCCACAACAGCTTGTCCATCACAGAAGAGGATTATTTATTCCCAAACCAAAAATCAGTCAAACAAGTCTGGCCACAACAATGGGATAATCAAAGGAGTCTTGTTTACGATCGTTCCCCAGTCCCCGCATATTGCTCATCCTAGAGCGGTACGAGCAGGTAGAGCCTCAACATGTTCGCGTCTAATCCACAACAGTAGGAGCAGTAAGGAGCGCGGAAAAATCCACAAATAATCCTTCTAACAAATGAGCAGCCAAAGGATAGTGCTGTAACAAGCAGGAGGGGGCCTGTGGGCCAAATACTACCATGTATGGCCTAGGGCAAAACATTACTCGTCAATCCTTTCTTTCTGTAACAACAACTATTGATTTATTTTGCCTCAACAATTATGTGGATTACAATGAAAAACCATTGCAAATATTAATAACTGGAGTGATTGGGGTGCTACGTTGTGTTCAATAATATTATCAGACATAGTAAAAAAAAAGTCGTGGTAGATAGTCTCTAGGTGGTCTGAGCTACAGAGCTTTGTCCATCCGCACAGAAAGGCCACCAATAGGTTTACAGCAGGTTTCAATCTCCCGCCTACGATTAAAAATAAATAAACCAGTCTGGATAAAATTGTCCTGATGACATAGACTGTTGATTATAGGCAGATGAGGCTGGGACTCGGTAGTCATCCATAATCTATGGCTGCCCAAGGAGTTATAGGAAAATATCCAAGCTATCATAGAGTGGTCTGAGTAGTTTTGTCTGTACTAGTTTATCCGTATGTCAATGTCATTATTGGTCCACCGAAGGTCACCGGATTCCAATGGGAGACAAATGTGTGAATTCCGACTTCATTCTCAGTGATCGTCTTGCGAAATTTTGTAACCCTAACCAAGGGCCATGTTTTGTAGTACGGAGCATTGTTGAACTGGAGGATCATAAATTCAGATATGATGCAATACTAAC
Source organism: Bilobella aurantiaca (assembly GCA_021029175.1). Classification (NCBI taxonomy): domain Eukaryota; kingdom Metazoa; phylum Arthropoda; class Collembola; order Poduromorpha; family Neanuridae; genus Bilobella; species Bilobella aurantiaca. The sequence continues at coordinate 9,069 of VYYI01002607.1, read as the reverse complement.
TGTGAATAAATTGATTTAAAAATTCTTCTGATTTGAATTTTACACCGTGGAAAAAAGACGGAAAAAAGAGTATTAGCCACATGCTACATTGTATAACATCATCTTCCCACACGCATACAGAGGCACATAATGCATACATACACACATATCATCATATAATGCACACATCCGCATTGCGTGCCTCAGAACGAATCCATTTTCAAGCTCATGTTCCCTCAATATACAGTCTGCAAGCGAATAAAGGGCAGGAACAGATGTGCGGATTATTTTCGAAATAATAAAAACTTGTATGATCTTCACACCAAAAGTCTCTGGCGCAGAATTCACATTGGTGAGGTTTGAGGATCATCATCCCGTGTGTGTGTGTGTGTGTGTGTGTTGTGTGTGTGTGTGTGTGTGTGTGTGTGTGTGTGTGTGTGTGTGTGTGTGTGTGAGTGAGGCAACTGAGAGCCTACCTAAAAATGCATATTATTCTATGCTCTGGCAAAGAATTCCCCATTCACACACTGTCGTCATACCGAGTCACTCTTCACCACGCCATGATAATCATTCCACAGAGTCTAAATTTTTTGCAGGCAGAAAATTCCTTGCAGGCCCCATCGCCGCTCGCTCGCTCGCTCACGTACTCACAGACAGAATGAGGAACTGGGAAAACCAGAGCATATACGTTGGATGCATAACCGGAGCAGGATGGATACCAGACTATTTTCCTACCATGGAGTCCTTCTCTTTCCCCTTTACACACAAATACACGCACACACACACACACACACACACACACAGACATGCACACTCACATACAAAGTCCCACACAATAGACTACTTACTTGCTGTCGTCATTCATTGCTTCCAAGGTGACTCCCATAATGACTACAATTATCGTCATCATGGTTATTAAACTTTGTACACACATTACGTGGCCTGCTGCTCCTCAAATATCCTTGCCCTCCTCCTCCGCCTCCATAATCTCTCTTCTAAAGGCGGTCGGCGGCCAGTGACATTATTCAGTCACATAATTTCCCCCTCAGGACAAGGCCAGACAGCCAGCCAGCCAGCCTCACCATAGCATATCGCAGGTAGGAGGAGGAAGGAAATGAACGTCGGTGGTGACACCTGAAACGAGGAGAGAGATTTACATAATAATTTCCAACCATACTTTCCTCACTACCTCCTTCTTCCCCGCCCGCCTCGAGTCCCCCACGTTGTATTCGCCGACGTCAAGAACGTGCCTACCCAAGTCCTCACACGTGACACCAGCACCACTACTATTCTCTGACGGCAAACATCAAATGTGAGGAAATGGGACACTCAAGAGCTACTTCACCGTGGTCTTCTGGGGTGCGTAAATATACAAGCTGCTCACTGTTCGCTGGATCTCTCTCTCTCTCCCTCTCTCTCTCTCTCTCAAAGAATAAAAAGCCATGATCCAAGCGCGCATGCGCTCTTAGTTCCGCCACTAGAGACTGTTACTGACAGGTGGACATAGGCTGATAGATAGCGCCAATAACCACCTTCTTGCTATACCACTCTTGCGAAACTCTACAAAAAGTAAGGTCAGCCAGTAACAAGTGATTGTCATGCATCTTCTCAAGTGGAAGTGATCTCGTACTTTTTGATCTGCTCACACTTACGCAGGCAGGCATACACATATACACAGCCACTTGCACATACACGAACGTCCATGCAGACGCATGGCACAGGCACACAAGAGCTAGTACCCCCCCTCTACTCCTCACTTTTCGACATTCTTGCAAATAATAAGCTAATGTGCTCAGGGGATTCGGCACGCGATTATTCTTGTGAGAAGGAATGGTACAATAAATAAAAAAAAAGTTGATAACAATAATTATAGTGGGAATACGCTGCTGAATAAAAGTCAAGTACATCCATTGCAGCTGCCACCTGCACTTTAATACTTCTCTGTCATCATCTTGATCATCATCGTCGTTGTCATCATCATCATCATCACCACCACCACCGTCCTAACCAATGGCAGCAACTGGCCCTTTCAACAGGTCTCTCTCTCTCTCTCTCTCTCTCTCTGTTCTCTAGTAACAAGATGAATCGCCAGAGTCGTCAAGGAGTTTGCTCATGCCACTTATACATACACAACACAGTTACATAGATAACCACACGTCCCCCTCCGAGCCTGTGTATTTATTGCATGGGTTGGAGTGCTATTATTATATTGTTACCAAATAGAACCCCGTTCAGTCATAAATTATTACATGGGGCTTTAAATAGTTTAAAAGTCCCATTCTCCGCTCTGCCACCACCACCACAAAATAGTCTCTCCTCCTCTGACATTTCATCTAAACACACACACACAAACACACACGCAACTTCAACCTGTGTGCCAAAAACAATTCTTCCCCGCAATCCTCTCAAGCGCACGCACAGAATTTCCCAACAATCTCACCAAATTTACTGTTACAAGAATTCATTATTATTATTATTATTATCATTAATAATATTATATATTATTATATATTGCCATCATCGGCAGAAACATGCTGGAATGTATATACAGTCAGTGAGGATGTCAAGGGGAAAATCCCCTTTTGTGATTCAGATCCACTCCATCCAGCCCGCCATCATTCCATTCCATTGTCGCCAACAATCACGCTCTCTCTCTCTCTCTCTCTCTCCTCTCCCAGTTGAGCCGCCGCCAAGCAGTGTGGAGTGAAGGAGTGCACTGTTGTCAAGCAATGGTCATATGGGCACTTCATCACAGCAGACTCCTATACACAATATTCTGCGTCCGACCACTCCTGTTTATCACATTTCACAGTCCACCCCATCATCAAACCTCATTCCAATAGCAAAAGTTACTCTCAGAGGCCAATCACTATTATTGGCTCTTTCTTGGCGTAGGTGAAAAATAAGCGGCACTTGTAGCGCATATATGCATGTACACATACAGTTGTCCCCACCAATCGTCATTCCAAGGCATGGGGTGCGCTCATATGAGGAAAAAATGTAGCCTTCAAGGGCAGAGGGACAAAATTAACATTGCCGCACTACTATCTTCCTTACACTTGTCTTCGCTCAACCCCTCACTCTCTCATAGTCAGGCAAAGCTCAAAGCAAGCAGCGGCAAGCGGGCGGGGGAGTTCCTCCTTACACTTGAACATTACATATTACTATATGGTGACTCAACCCTCTCCTATGCCATATGCCACCTTAGCTTTTGGCTGGCGCTCATGAAATTAACAGTAGGCGAAAACTAATTAAAGACTTCATAATGAGTGTAGGCTCAATCACATAGGCATGTGTCACCCCTCCCCAACCCAAGCCTTGGTGGAGGTCAGGAGTCCCTTGACTTGAATTGGATCTGAAATTGTCAGAGCCACTTGAAGGGATACGACTAGGGCGAATGGTAAATAAGCCAATTCTATCAGTTGATCCCCTCCAATTCATCCACGGCCGACGACAGGTGATGATGATAGGACATCAAATAGTGGCAATGGACCCGGACAATTGTAACTGGATCACTTACCCATCACCACCTCCACCTCAACCAGCTACAGCGACAGCGAGGTAGGCCTCATGTACAGTGATGATGATCATAGGACTGTCCCAGTCATCTCACTACACATAGTACCTTGGAGAGTCAGTGGGAGATTTGACATGATTTCAAGAATGATATAGGAAGAGCCGCAGCGGAGCAGGATGTTCCCCTTCCTCTCTGTTTCAAGTCTCAACAACTCAAGGGATTAACTAAAATACTAAGGCACTATTCTCGGGAAACAATTAATCCATGGGATTGTGGGGGACGCTGCTAATATGCTGAGTGCACAGACCACTCTACCTCACTCATTAGTTCGTTCAGAAGAGACAGAAGAAGAAGTAGTAGTCATCGTCGTCGTCGCAGTCACCGAGTAGCGTCAAAATCCTTTGTGTGCCCACGGAAAAAGTCTTTTACGGACAGGGGAAGACATAGAATTGTGTACGGTTGAGTAAAAACCCTGACTTGAGATTGAGCGACACATATTATATATTCATACATATATATATACATAGTTTTTGTAAATTGGAGGAAAGCTTTGAATCCACAAAACTTTGGACCGTGATTACTACTACTACTACCACTACTTATCACTATTACTACTACTCCAGCTACTTACGACCACATATTTCTATTCAAATCCGCGAGTCCTTCATGGTTCAAATCTTTCCACGCTGCTGTTAATACTCCTCCTACATGAATGACAAGGATTTTGGAGGACTTGCACAGTATGCGAACATTCCCGTCGTCGTCATCATCATCATCATCGTCGTCGTCGTCGTCGTCACGACCATCACCATCCCCACCAACTTTTTTTTGGGTTCAAAAAGCCAAAGGCTTCATAATACATACTAAATATAGTTACTATACTATGAGAGATAAGTTGCCAAGCTACAGCCCACGTATGCATTCACGTAACAACACGATACGGCTGAAATTCCCTTCTCAAATTTTACTACTACTACTACTACCTGCTGATCAACCTAGGCCACTCTTGTTCTGCCTTTTCACACGCTTGTCAATTTTTTACCCACACACACACACACACACACACACACACACATACGCACACTCACATATTACATGCACACATGGATGCAAACAGTGGCAAAAGTACTCTTTGAGCTTGTCCCATTCAAAAGACATAATATGGGATAACAGCATCTCGCATAAGGCCTTTTCCTCAGCAGCGTTCCGACTCACTGCCACAATCTCTGTGTGTGCGTGTCTGTGTGTCAGCTTGTGTATGTACCGCGCAAGCTGGCATACTTATTTTTAGAGGGAACAGGGGATCCGTGAATAAATTATCATTTATCCATTATTAGTATGATTTGTAATTCCCCTCATTCACCCCGTCCATTCTATCGTGAATTCAATCACATATTATACATGTTGGCAAACAAAGGCGACGACCCTATGCACACTGCGGACATTATAATATGTGTGTGTGTGTGTATGTGCTAGCGACCAGGGTCTTTTATTCCCATTGCCACCGTTTTATTCCTCCTTTATGTATATATATATATATATATATATGTATATATACTGATGATGACTCTTGCATACCCCACTGACTGACTGACTGACTGAGTGACTGACTATGAGAGAGTGGTGTGTAGCAGTGTATAGCTCTAATCAAAGCACTCCGTTATTGACGTCGACCTTCTAATATACGTGCTGTGCTCAGCATCCACCCCTTCTGTCTCTCCCTTTGAGTCACTTACTCCATCCTTGCTACACTACCCTACTCACTACATGGCTTTCAATTTACATTCATAACTGTACATTGCTCCTGGTTAATTTTGGCAGACGTGCAAGAGCGAGATGAATAACAACGGCGGCGGCGGCGGGTGGAATTGGCTCACAGTCCCTCATTCCTTGTATTGGATATTATGATTCATCCGAACGTCAACAAACAAAATGCAACTTATCTATGGCATGGGCTGGATGCGAAAAACAGGGGGTGCAGCAGCAGCAGCAGCAGTTGGTACTGCTCCTGCACTCAAAACCTTGAGTTCCTGCTACAAACGAGTTGACGACGCGCAAGGTACGGATAATGACTGACTGACAAACTTTACTCAAACTGAGCCTACAGAGTTACAGAATACATTCCAATGCAATGTGTGAATTAGGCTACAAATTTTTTCCCCAAACCAGTCACAGTCAGTCCGCCTCAACTCACTCAATACTGTGAGGAAATGGATCTCTGGTTTTTTCTCACTCACTTTCTTTCTTCCCCGAACTACGGCATCATATGGCTTACACCACATAATGCGGATGTACCACTACGATCATGCATTCAAACTCGTATATACATACACATAAGTTATCCTACCCTCACTAACCAGCCGTGACATGTGATGATGGAGGGAGACTGATAGTGGTAAGACAGAAACTCTGAGGGAGGGAAATAACAATAAAATGACAGCCATTATTAGTTTGTAACAAAATGTAGCTCACACTTCCATCCTATATAGCTCGACTAACGCACCTGCACATCCTTATATCCCAACAACCCTTTATCCACCTCCTCCTCCTCCTCCTCCTCCTCCTCTCGCTCTGTATTAGCAAATGATTGTGAAAATTTATTTCTTCATCATCAACATCACCAGTACCACCACCACCAACAACAACGCCGACATTTTCACGCCCACCTCCTCACATTTGCCCCTCAGAGCGCGGAGATTCTACACGGAATACCTTACTGTGCGGATGAGGGTTACGCTACTGCATGTCTTTAATAGCAAGATGCTCATGGGAGACCCGCGTCACACTGACCAGTGACGAGTCAACCGCCGCGTCCACGGAGTGTACAGAACTTGAGCCATGTGTACTACCACAGGGCCGCACTAGTTCAATAAAATAAGGGCGCGTTTTTTTTGTTGAAAAAATCCAGGAAATGAAATCCAACTCACAGTTTTTTTTTCTCAGCGCTTTCAGCAGCTGTAGGAATAAGGTAAGAGTTACAGCACAACCGGCACAGCATACCACTTGTAATGGTCATAAAATTAGCGGTATAATTCCTCTAAAATCACTACCACAAAGTACCACAGTCCCCCCTCTTGCATTTTCCGCATGATAGGTTTTACATGGGCACACACAACCCACTCACAGACACACCGACACCGACACACACACACACATACACACAAACACACACACACAATGACACAAACACATGTACACACAAGCCTCCACTACACTACACATTTGGGAACTGAAAGCCGCAAAAGAGCGATCCGTGATCTTTCACGTCGATGCCGACGATGTGACGAAAGAGAGGAAAAAAAGAATCTATCTGATGAGGTGGGAACAACGGACCGGTACGGTATGGGTTCAGCCTCATAATATAATTACTAATATGATGACATGCGAGTGAGAGCAGGACATATGCATAATCACAATAAAAATATTTGCTAGTGGACTTATGAGCATTAATTGCAACCGCGCCATAACATTTCCACATGATCACACTGCATATTATATGGATGGGAAATTCATGGAAGCTGAAACTCATTTCCTGGTTTCAACTCATCATCACATCAGTTCATGGGATACGGACTGCCACTAATACTACCACTACTACTACTACTACTACTATTACTATACTACTACTATACTGGGATATTAGTTGAAGGCACTCATCAGTTCATGGCATACGGAATATCTAACTGCTACACTATCTGTACTCCTGGGATACAAGTTGAAGGCAGCCACTCATCAGCTCACAGGCATCAAGCAGTAGTACTAGCTGAGAATAATAATTATATATATCTAATACTGCTCCCCCCATCGCTCATCCTATTTAACATGAACAAAGTGGAGGCATGCCTGGGCGCCCCCAACTTCCAACCAACCAACCAACCAATCACTACGAACACTATCATCAACATCGTCATCAAAGTTAAATGTGAGAGGAAGATTTTTTTCTCCGCAGAATTAATAATTAACCCCTTACTACCATCTCCTTCGATATGCAATTAAACTTTTACGAGGCCAACTGGGGAACGGTTATGTGCTCCCACACAATGTACTGTGAGCCAGGAACGTTCTCTCCTCTCCTACCAATCTTTCCATTCAATCCACCATCAATATTATATTCCTTTACCTACACACACACACACACACACACACACACACACACACACACACACAGTCACACACACAAATTCAACTTACACACGCACACACACATACACACACATGGAATCATCCACACGACCCAGGCAGGGAAACGTTCCCGTTTGATCGATGAAAGTCTCTCCGCCACAAATTTTATACACGACACGACGCAGAAGATTAACAAGGACTTACGATGTGGACACACGAAGATGACGACGGTGACGTGGCTAAATGAAATTTCATTCAGTCTCCCCAGATTTTCATCAATTCCAATCCACGATTATGATGATGATGATGATGATGATTTTGATGCTGTTCCTGACGATAGTATCACTTTCAATTAATAACCCCCAACTCCTGCCTTACAGAGCAGCAGTAGTGGAGCGAGAGTAGGAGGGCGTAGTTTAGAGACAGAGCAAAAAAGAGATGGCAATTTATAGCGAGGGTACAAAATATTGATATGATTCCGTTCGTCATTCAGTATAGACCTGTCCCAACACAACCGCAGCAGCAGCAGCAACAACAACAACAGCAGGTCGCCCTCCAATGACACGGACGGTGATGAGGATGGGAGGACGAGGACGACAATTGATCGAGATCCGATGATGACTCCCCCACAAACTCGCGGCCATCTGATGATGAAATTTCCGACGCTCCTGTCGCTATTGAGTACTTCTCAATCCCATCATCCTCATCTGACATATCTATGTAACCTTCAGTCCGCCAGTAAGTCAGCCAGGCGGGAGAGTACATACGCGCACTACTGTGGGCTCAAATGTGTGGTGTGTGTCCACAGTCTACTACTACACGCAGAGAATACAGAAGAGGCAAAAAAAAAATCTTACTCCCCAAACCTCCTCCCCTTCCTTCCTCAATTCCGTACTCAAAATTCTCCTTCTCTTCCCACAGTCACATACCGCAGCACTAAAAGTAAGTACATCACCAGAACCAGGGCTCATGAGGAACTTCTTCGTCTTCACATCAAGGAAACCTCTTCCGCTTCACACAACAAAGATGTGGAAATACTATTCCAACTCCCTCCAACAATCCTCAAATACCTTGCATGTAGGATCAGGAAGAAGTGTTTACAGGCAGAGGGAACCTACGGGGCATACAAGGGAGGAGGAAGAAGATGATGTAGAAGAATAAGAGGTAGAGAGGTACAGATGATGACAATGTAAAGTTATTTGCTCAACAGCACATCCTCCGGACATACACAAGTGAGTGAGGTCTTTCACGGAAATACTCCTGATACGATCACAAATCACAACCCTTGTTATCACAACTAGCAATCTCTTCTCAAAATCTCTTCCCTCAAAGTCACAACAACAACTACAACAACAACAACAACAGTAACAACAATATCCCTTCCAGCCGTACTTCAAGGCACACGGAGGATCACACACAACACCAGCAGCCTCTGTATCCGCAAGGTATTT
>VYYI01002606.1:0-14376 GCA_021029175.1 Bilobella aurantiaca | reverse complement strand
GAGCCGTCATGTTTTTTTACACTCACAACCGTATCAACAGCAACCAGCTGACATTTACGCATTATTTATTGAGTCTAATTAATATCCTTTGTATACCCGCAGACAGTCCAGGCGGGGAAACTGACTGAGGGGGAAACCTTTTGAAAAAAATCCCTAAACTTCCCATCAATGGTTACAGCAAGCACCACACTTGAAACTCGGAGTAAGAGCAGCCGCATGTGGTGAGACCCAGCACTGCACTGTCAGCATTGATATACGAAATGCTAAACTCTAACCATCCCAAAGGCCCCAGCATACCACACACTTAAAAACACACAAACTTACGCAAACTCACAAACACACACACACACACACACACGCAGAAGAAGATAAACAAAAAATGCGGCCCACACTAAGTGCTCCTTTCCAACTCAAAAAAATATGTACATCCACCCTAACGCACCCCATCACTTACTTGACTACCGCTAATACAGAACCATTTTGCAAGTCATTTTGCCACACTGGAAAGTCTGCAATAAGGACGATGATGACTGGTCATAAAGTTACTGCGGAGGAACGAAAAAAAAGTGGCAAGTGCAGCAGGAGCAGCAGTAATAATGTTGCAGAGAGAAAACTTTTATACACAAGCCCTATACTCAGGGCCGGCACCTCATCCATCCATATACTAATTTTACAAGCATTGTAATCAACTCCGTAGCACTTTGCTCGATGAGCGGGAGCGAAAAAAGACGAAGATAACCCAAACTTTTTACTCCGACACCCTCCTCCCATACGCTATATGTGCTCATCATATATGCCATCCTTCTGGCGAGTTATTCACAGTCAAACACACACGCCTCCTGCTCAGTCTCAGGACTCAGTCCTGACTGACTGACTCTCACATAGTGCATTCCCGAAATCTGTTTATGTGTTTGTGTGTGTGTATATATATACATATAAGACACACAATGGAATAGACTGTGATACGGAGTTCAAACTCCTTCATGCTCCTCACCATCACCCTCCTTTACGGCCACACATAATTCATGACAAGCATGCATAACTATCTTGACAGCTCCCAGTCTGTCAGACTCGAGTCCACCATTGGGTAGCCACCATATAAATATGTATGCACACATACACCAGCATATTGAGATAGCTACTCCGCGAACGAGGGGCCCGAACGACACAGGGAAAACATTTACTTTTAGCGCCATAACTTGTGTGTATGAAAGTTAGCGGCGCTGCGGCGGGACGGCTCACACAGCATACATTCTTAACTGTGCCGTATCACGCTCCCTGGACTGGATTCCTGTAGAGTAACTTTTTGGGCATCAACATATACAGAGAGCACTCTCACACATAGTTGGATCCTAACAAAAGTAAATATGATTATATGTAGATGTAATATTAAGTATAATATATTGTATATAAATATAGAATCCTTGTCATTATTAATATTATTATCATATAAACATCTTCCGTTCAGGCAGGCGGAGTTTGCAGTGGAAAAATCATCTCTTCTCGCTATAATATATGTGCATTTTCCCATTATTTACATCACTTGTATGACGCTCCGCACACACTGAGAGGAGACAGGCGGGCGGGTCTCATAATTCACGCCGCAAAACCCTTTGCATATTTTCCTATGGCGTCTTTCTTCTCCTGTCCCGCCACACATAATTCACCAAGGATGAAAGTTCAATTACGCCGAGAATGAATCAATCTCCTCTGTTATTTATCCTTATCATTATTGTTATTATTATTATTATTATTATTATTGAGTGCGAGTGCCACAGTGTGCCGGCAGCCTTTCATAGCACAACCCTTACATTCCCACTGACATCAGAAACTGCAGGTGCCCACACAAACACACACACACACACACACACACACACACGGAGGAAAATCACTGATTATGAGGGATTATTGAGAGGCGCAGCACTACTGTGCTGTAGGGAGCCAACGAGACAATATATTGGCTTCCACGGAGGTGTGCGATGAATTTGGCCCATCGGAGGTCTGCCCAGGTATATATAGATATAGCAATAGGCTCCCTACATGTTGCCAATGGGAAATGTTAGATGAAAACGAAATGTTATTATTATTTTTATTGCAATTTCCAATGGCGTACAAGATGATTCCAAGCGGAGATATGACGAGGTCCCCTGCCAAATGACCCACATAAGACCGTCGGCATTTTTGGCATGCCATCACATGCAAATAATCTTATACTCTCAGGGTGGCAAACATGGGTCATAATGAAGGCGTCTATCATCCTTATACTTATACTGCCATCCCTCACACAGCTTTTACCCACTCACCAGGGAGCGTCCATTGTGTATGACGCACCTTGGAAATTCGGACGCAGTAAAAAACAAATTGTTGCAGAAAAATGGACAGGAGAAATTTTGGGGGGAGTCGGGGGGGGGGGCAACGCAAAGTTTCCTCCTTTAATATTAATGCCCCATCCCCAATAATGGAAGAACGGTTAAAGTTTATCCCGCTTTGGCGCCAACATGTCCTTCATCCCCAAACTTACACCAAAAACCCACACGCACGCACAAACTTCCCATATGATTCCTCCTCTGCCAATCAGACAAACTCTGTACGCGTAGTCCCACTCATGTGGTAACCATTCGGAGATGTTATCACTCGGCCTGCTGGGACGGGGGCAGGAGGTCAAACTTTATACAAGGCACGCAAGGAGTACCGTCACTGTCTCCGAACGACCCATCAATTCACCTGGAAAACACGGCTCCCAGCGGGTATCATTTGTTCCCCCATCCCAAACTTTTTCGCATGAATTACTAGCCCTCTGCAACAGTGAGCTTGGTCACTGCACGTATGGTTGGTGGCAACGGGCGTCTTGGGATCAGATTGATGTCATCAAGACGGTCAGCTCTCTGTACTGACGGTCAGGCTTGGACCCCTGTGAGGAAGCTCAAACATGGGCCGCATCCTGCCCTTCCCGTATGTATGGATATAGCTTGGTGGCCAATTAAGAAAGTTGACTCAAAGTTTCCAAGCTCCCGTATATTTCCCCCCTGGGCATAATCTCCTCCGAGTGCCGCCGCTTCCTCGATGATGCGATCGCAATAGTAAGCTCCTCTGTCGTCGCACCATCGCAATGCGTAACCGTCTATTAAGCCCATCTTTTACTCCGTCCACGTCATGGAATTATAGTAATATTAACTCTGTATAGGACGCTGGACTCCATTATGGCATCATGCAATTAACCAGGAACAGCAGCAGCACCAGCAGTGGCGGCAGTAGGGGAGATTGTTATTCCGTAGCCTGTTGTTAGGCGGGAGTCACTTCCCACGACTCAAGACAATTAGCACTGGTACGCTGGTGATGGTGACGGCGGCGAGATACCGGCCGTTCCTCTCCCACAGAAAAAGGGATGGGTTGGAAATTACTGGGAAATTACGCTAGAGCGAGAGCAGCTCCCTATGTACACTGCTACAAGTACCATCCCTTCCCAGCATCTTTCTCGAGAGTAAATCATACAATGCTTCGTTTGGTCATAGATTATGCTCAACTAAATCCCACTCGGCTCATCTCCATGTCAGTTTCTACGGCAGCGGCTGATGGTGCAGAATTATTTGGAAGAAATATTAATTTCAGCTCATCAAGCCGTGACCACGTGGTTTCGCCGGAACATCTAATGAGCCCACATGTTAGCAGTATTGCGGCGGCTACGGACGCATGTGCATACACACGTACCCCCAATTGTTCCCGCCCATCCCCGCACCCGGATACACATACACATACTCACACACACACACACACACACACACATACATATACACACACACACACACACAAGCCACATAATCATTCACTCATTCCACCAGCCGATTCACATGAAACTTACAGAGCATGACTAATTCCATAGGGTGGAGTCTTCCCCAGTGTAGCAAAGGCGAAAGGAATATATGGTAATGATGAGTGCAGTCAAGTCACTGAACTGATGCTGCTGGAACTGTTGGGAAGGATATGACATCCCTCCAGAGTACGTACACCACCGTCACATGTGACTGCCGCCAAACGGAAATCACTCTCCGAGGACGTGCTCCGGCCGAATAATAATTCTTTCATTATGTGTGCAATTAGATTTTATTAATGGCTCAAAGTTTCTACTGCTATATGTACGAATCTTCCTGGTTCCTAGGGATACCCCCTGACGGGGGCGGCAGCTTCACTTTCCCGAGTTCCGTCGTCAATTAGTCCAATCAAATCAGTCATCTCGATACTCACTCCATGCTTCCACCGCACGAGGACTTAAAAGCCCATCCAAATAAGATTTCAACCTCTCAGCCGCCGAAACTTCAACCTTCCGCCCACTCACTGCCACACGCACGCACACATACACACACACAAGTAGACATACACGCGCACACTCGTACACTCACACATATACAGACACACATCAGCACATAGGCACACGCAGAGCTACAGCGGGGCAGGAAGTAGATCAATAATTTCACTCGCCTACGCAACATGTACATACAGTCATTAGTAGAAACAACAAAGTCCACATCCATTCCCTCAATTTACTTCAGATCCCCAAATTATTTCAACAAATTTTATCAAAAATACAGTGCTCCAAAGTCCATCCGCACACTCACATGATCATGATCGGGTGAAAAAACCACTCGCCAATCCCGCCAGTCGTACTACTGTCAAACGCCGTACAAAGAGTATCTCCATCATCATAATGATAATTCACTTCAAGAAGACACGGTTCCGGATGACAGCTCAGCTTCAGAAAAAAATAAAAATAAACTAACATGGGATCCCCTTCCCACTCCAGCACAACCAAAGTCACCATCAAAGCAGTCTTCATGGGCGAACAAGCCCGCTAATGACAACATACTCTGGGGATACAGGGAACCACGAAACGTGATCAAATTCTCATTCCTCCATCATCATCCAAACACTAGAATCTCTATTGGGTTACAGTTGAAGTGGTAATCAAGGAAATCCATCCCGAATGTATGAAGGGATCTAAGCCGCCGTGTTTCAGTCTATGGAGAAAGAACCGTTCGGGAGAAAAATCTCGGTCCTGGTCCGTCTCCACCTTTTCCATAACCCTCAAATCCACCGCAGACACACGTAGGCTCATACACAAACGTATGTTTCCATTCAGTAGCAGATTTCCTCCCCTACATCATCATCAGCATCATCTAGGAGGCTGAGTAACACGTACACGACATGACAACAACTATGAGGGAGGTTACGCAGTGGGACATTCCGGGAGGAGGAAGAGGAGGAGGAGATGGAATTGGAGGGATATGCGGACTTAATAGTCCTTCTAATAACAATTTGTGGGGAACCATTGGAGGGAATGGCTTCAAACTTGGGATTATTCGCCCTTTATTTCCACAATCCACTGCTGTATATTCCTTCTTGTAGTCCATAGTAGGGTATGCAAGGAATGTGTGCATGGAGTCATCCATGGACCGCACCTTGCCCACAATCCCAACCTTCCGCCTGCTGCCTGGGAAGCTGGAACAGATGTGGAACGGCAAACTTTTCCTCTCAACTTCTCCATGACGTTGCTGGTGATGATGATGTTGATGATGCTAGTGGAATGATCCCATGATTCGTAAACATCCATATATTTCCCCTTGACGGATAGTGGTGAGTATGTGGTGGTGCCCTGATTCTGCCGCTTGAAAATCAACTTCTCCCAAACATTTCCACCTTCTCAACATTGTATGAGTCCTAGCCCGGCATCATAATCAAGCTCTCAGATAAATTTGAAAATCTAAAAATTTCCAAAACTTCCCGCTCTGACTCCACCGCCACCAACAGAGCTGGGGTAACTCCTGGCAAAATCACCGTTGACACAGCACTCGCAGTCAGAGTGACAGGGGGAGGGGAAGTAATGACAGGCTAACGAGCTGGATTTTATGCTCGTTGAAGCGTACTGGCGGACGGAATAAATTAGGGAAGAAAAGCCGCACGGGTGAATTAGAGGGCAGAGATTATCATTATTGCTATTATGCGCACACCTCATCCACCCAGCCACAGCTGAGTAAATCCCACCAAAAGTTGACTTTACCCGGAGTGTAGGCGAAGTCGAGATTTCACACACACACACATATCATCATTATTTGGCCAGCCCAGGAGCACTCTCAAAGGAAGAGGCCAGCTGGTGCATGGCATTCTCATGGCAACGGCTCGTCGCACCCTTGACAAGAGCGGGTTGCATACAGCCGATTAGGCAAAACCAGTAGTGGCTTCATACTATCCACTCTCCCCGCCAGTCAGTCACTCAGTCAGTCAGCCAGCCAGCAGAGTAGATTAAGCCGCGCTCACAATGCCGGGAAAAACTTGGTCACATCCGCATGGCTCATGGTCGGGTCGGTTCCTCCTCCCACATATGTGTTCGGGAGGCACAGGGGCATGCTCAATTTTAGCTCACATAAACCCTCACTTACCACTGGGAAATCTCCTCCTCTGATCTCATAGTAATGACTCTGTATCTCGCTATAACACTCAGTGTGGGGGCCCTCCTCTAAACTCAATTATCCACTCGCCCGAATCCTAGTTTACCTGACAATTTCCCCTCGACTGTCAAAATATATTTACTTTTCCAAAGCCGGACTCACTCACAGAGTGCAACAGCATCTCCTCCCTCTCTCTCTCTCGCTCGCTCTTTCCCTAATCTGTCCAGAGCAGTTGAAACAAATCCTTTGCAAATTGCCTCATGGTAAAATTAGAGTTTAAATTTACAGGGAAATCCTCGAGGAGGAGCACATAGGAGAAGTAATTTCCTCTGTTCTATTAATGTGATGGCGACAACGGAAGGAATCCATGAGAGCCAAGGCTCTCTCATGTTGCCCTTCAGACGACGGGGACGACGATGACTTTAAATTCCACACTTCCTAGCCCGTCATGAAATATTCATGTTGAGTACAACTCACTGAATACAACTTGGTTTACTCTTCCAGCACCAGCCTGTCTCTCACTCACTCCGCCGGGGCTCCCTTTGTACCGGGGATGTACAGCAATACTATATACTGTCGCGCAACGAGAACGACCCAAACCAAAGGATTTCGTCAATTTCCGCCAAATGTCCCATCTACATACCACTTCCATTCCTACTACCACATAGTCTCACGGCCTTACACACAATCCGCGGTACACACACACATACACACACACACACATGTTAACGCACAAATACAAAGACGTGCACACACCGTCAGACTCACAAATACTTCCTCCCGCACATATTCGCACATACACACAGACGCCCGCACACGTACCAGCACACATTCCCACAAATTTTCAGGCACATACACACCCGCACACGTCCATGTGCAGAGACACCCCGCAAACACACCCGCACAGACGACACTCTGGAACGGGAAGAAGGCTAACAGAGAAAAGTCATTAACTACAAAGAAGGGAACATGCCTGGAGCCTCATCTCAAGGTTGTGTGTGAGGAATAATAGGACACATTTTAGCCATTCCTGCCACTATACGGAGGAAGTAACATGGACTCATCACCGAGAAACGCTCTGTGAGAGAAGCCCAGTCCCAACTCTGAATCTCCCTCTTTTTACCATTTTTTTCCCTCACCACTTTCATTAGTCTCAATCACAGCAGCATTATTGGCAAGACCGCGAGTGGTCACAAGTGTAGTGGTGTAACCCCCACCCCAGCCCCCGTAGGATTCTTCATCTTAAAAAGTACAATTTCCGACAATATCCTTCCGTGGGAACGCTTTTAAGGTAAGTTCCAATGACGTCACTCACGTCCTGCACAGATACACGTCTCCACACACCATGAACTACGACACACATGCATACACAAACACACAACTGTACACTCTCAGCCAGTACGTCAAAAACACTGCCGGCCTCCTCAGTGCACGTTGAGAAATTATGAAGACAAGGGAATGATAGGATGCTCTCCTCACGACAGGACTCCATACTTTACGTACATACATTTACCTTCCAGCTCCTCCGCAATAGTAGTGACAGAGACACAATTGCGGGGATACAGAAGCTGCTGGCTCACTGGATGTCAATGCCAAAATTCCAACCACAACAGCAACAACAAAAACAACAAGTTTCATCCCGACGGCCGGGTCATAACTTTGAATGCACGGAGGAGATGACGGGATAGGAGGGCCTACCTGTCTTGTGTATTTTATACACGCCCTCCAATAACAGACTGCCACGGAGGATATTCTGACAGATTCCAAGGGACTCAACGCAAAGAGTCACTCCGCACAGCGTTCAGGCCTAAGTGAGTAAATTCCTCAAGAATTTTTTTATTACTCCCCCTCCACACTCACTGTAGATATGCACGAGCACTGGCACATTGCTGGGACCAAGAGCGGAGCACTGAAAAATACTTAAACGAGGAATCTCTCCACGACAGTAAATAAAAGTATTGGCCAAAAAATATCTCCCTGTAATCACACACTCATCCCCGTTGGTTCACTATTAAAGCGAATCTGTTTTTTTTAAATACAAATACATACGGATCCACATAGCATCGTTTCTCCCACTCACTAGTATCCATCCATCCGTCTTCTTCTGTGTGAGCCAACAGTTGACTCGTTTCCGTCCTCCTTATGCCATGCCGAGGAAAAGTTCAGATTTCACACGAACCGAACCTAAAAGAATACGAGAGTACTACTTCTCTTCCCACTGAACTGCACCGAGATCCGACGACCGGACACTTTTCCTCTTACGCGTCAACTCTTTCACGTCAACTCCGCGCACTACGAGCACCGTCATCTACGTACGAGCGTGGTGAGTGAGTAATAATAATGGCAATAATGATTGCAGCAAAAACTTCCGCACGTGTGTTTTTTTTTCACTGTAGCATCATCATCATCACCACCACCATCGCCACCAACATCATCGTCATCATCATTCCCATTTCACTCCCAGGATGATCCTATTGTGCACACACACACACACAAACTCACACACACAAACCCACTCCTACTGCTACTACTCACCAACTTCGACTTGTCACTTGATAAAAGAGCACACCAGGAGGAACGGAGTGGGACCTCACTTCCCGTTTCCCATACAATAATGATGTTACAACAGACAGAGACCGTGCCACACATATCTGTGTCGTAACAACAAGAAGAGTGGAATCATCATAAAAATAATAATATGACCACGTCAAGAAGTCTCACAGACGCACGTACACACACAGACACACACGAGGGATTATGCAGAAGAATAATAAACCCAGTTTTTTGCCAACCCTCTTTCTCACCTCTCTTCCACAAACGGAGGAGGAGATGATAGCTCTGTGCCCTGCAACTCCCAACTGTTACCCCTCCACGGGGATATCGTCATCATCACGGGGAGGAGTGGCAGGGGAGCGAGGAGGAGGAGACACAAGCAAAGTTTCCACTCCTCCTATAAATTTCAAACCCGCACTCACACACACACACACACACACACACACACACACACACACACACACGCATACACACACACAGAGCAGTCAGTCAGCCTTGACGAGCGTGGAGCGGTAAATTTGGCTCACACACACACACACACACACACACACACACACACACACACACACGCATACACACACACAGAGCAGTCAGTCAGCCTTGACGAGCGTGGAGCGGTAAAGTGAGACCACAAGACAGTATCAGATTTCTGTAGTGGGGAAAAAATTGGAAATATTTGCAACAACAAAAGACATGGAGAACCCACAGAAGAGCTATTATGTGTAGCCACAACAGTAGTAGTACACTGTAGATGAGGGCCTCTCCCCTTACTATACCTACACACACACACACACACACCTCTAACAACACATGCGGACACACACACACTTTACTATATGGTGAGGCCAGGGATATTCTCACTGACTGATCGGTCTTTCATTACGTCGCTTGGACCAAAATTGGACCCGCAACCACAACGGGATGATCTATGGCTCGCAACCGCAACTATGTACACACCTTTACTTTTCCTTATTTACCCATAGAGGAACATTGGAGTGTACAGTACGAGCGTAAATATAATATGCATACACCGGAGGAGCACACTTTGCTGCTACTCCAACAACTCTCATGACTGAGTGACTGACAGCGGCAAACTGGATTCCAATCTCATGGTATTCGTAAGACGGTGTATACATGTATATAGATGTACACGTACATGACATGCATTAGGTAAAATATATTAGAGTTCCTCACAGCTGACTCCTCCGAAGGAATGACCGAGAAGGCGGTATGTGTTGGAGGAGTGGAGCCGGTTAGAGGAAACTCCAGGCAAGATGACGACGACGGCGGCGGCGGCAGCAACACAGGCACCACCACTACCACCACCACCAGCAACAGCAGACAGTACGTTCGTTCCTTGGGAAACTTCTCGATGAATTACTATTATTCTTTAGAATCAAGAAATGATTTTGCTTGGCACAGAAACACAAACTCTATAGGCACCACCACTACACACTTATCTCCTCCACACGCACACGCACGGCACACATAAGAGGTTCGATAAGTTGATGGAGTCGTCAGACAAGTTACAAGAGGAGCATAAATAACCTTCGTATACTCTCTCGCCCGTCTTCTCCTTCTCCTTCTAGAATTTAAGGAGAGTGTCCGCGTTACGTCCGACTAGTGTGGCAACTGCAGACAAAAACACACACACACACATACACACACCACCTCAACACATGTCTACGTGCATATAAGTTTCCTCCAAGTCAAAATCCTCACATATTAGATATGAACCTGAACGGAGTATTTTGTATCCTTTGCACAAGACTCCCAGCTCCTGTTCAACGCACACAGACACTGTCACTGTTCACCCAATGCGCCTCAACTCCAAACTGTGGGCTAGCCGGTAAGTAGCATGCCGACTCACTCCACACTGCACGTACACAGCTCTCGCCAGTCAGTCGATATGCTTCTAACGTGACAGAGACTGTGTGTGTGTGTGTGTGTGTGTGGGTGCGTAGAGTGCTACAGGGTAGTGCGGAGCTCCAAGTTGGTTGGGACGACAAGTAAAAACCCTGGCGCCCTCCCTACGTCTCCCATAGCTCACCACACCAGCCTATGTTTACAGTACCCGCCGCCGTTCCTGCAGGCTGTATATATACTGGCCGGCCTGAACACTGACGGAGTGAGCACTCCGTTCCCTCGTTTTCTCAAGCTAGCGGACATGCCTGGGGTAGGGCGGCGGAGGGAATGAGAAAACATACATATGCCGTCGTCATCAAGGAGGGGCGGACGATGGGAAAGATCCTGGAGGCAGAAGGGGGCTTAAGACCGCACATCAACAATCACCGCAGAAATGAGGAAAATTGCTCTGGAGGGGGAACAAGGAGGGGAAATTCGTCCTCCTAACCTCTCTCTCTCTCTCTCTCCGAGCAAGTCCAGGATAATGTAACATTCGAGCTTCCAAAGTGTGAGTGGGAAAACGGGAGTGTGTGGGGAACATCTATACGGGTAGTTCCATACGCTCCACGGCAGCACGTACACAAACACCCAGACAGACTGCCGCAGGTCCACGCCAGAACCAGGCGGAGGCGGTTGAGATACATTCAGGCGGCTGCGATACACACACACACACACACACACACACACACCTACAAAGATTGCATACACACACGTTACACACGCACGGACATACAAACATTGCATACACACGTATAGACACTGGGTACATACACCTACAAAAATTGCATACACGCAGCATACACACACTCAGATGGAGATTCAGTTAAAACTCGGGGTGAAAAATGAATGCACTGGAATCCCAATACCTTGAACTGGCCATTTACACTGACAGGGTGACTGACTGACTCTGCGTAGCATGAGGACGAAAATAGAGTAGAGAGTCGGGATGGGAAGAGGAGATATGGAGGAGGAGTACCGTGTGCACTGGATGTGCCTTCCACGGGAAGTTAATTGAAATCTGATTACTCCCATGAGTGGATTTCCCCAAAGTCCCCTCCATTCCAGGATGAGTGGGACAAAAATTTGACTTAATTACAACGGCGGCCCTTCACCGTCAAAATTCAGACTCCCTTAAAAATAGGATCAAGTTAAGGAATCCATGGAGGCAGTCCGCCGAGGCTCCTACCGCCTCGCCAAGCGTACAATTGGAAGCTGGCAGTGTCGAGAGGCATTAGAGGGATTTCCTCGGGAAAAGGACGACGGCGATTACCGTGACATTCCCTAACAACAGAACATGTAAGGAATGACGTTGATGATGAGAGACAAAAAGACCTTATCTCATCTGGCTCCCAAACAAATTACTCAGTTGGATCTCTGTATGTGTGAGATGCGCCAGACAGGGTGTGCATGCATCCGAGTGGCTCCGTTCTCACCCCCACCACACAGGCACAGTCTCGCACACAAATTCACACATACACACACACACACCACACACACACACACACAAATTCACACATACACACACACACACCACACACCACACACACACACACACAAATCCACGCTTAAGATCACACTATAATTGATGGCGTGTACTTTACCAGAGGATAAAGGAGTTGGAATTAAATGAACGCTCATAAAAAGTGGAAAAGAGCCTGGAAGGTCTGTAAACCTACCAATTTGCGCCTCGCAATTTGTCATATAATTAACACTTGCTCCCAACACTAAACAATGACTGTCGTTGAACCCTGTCGCTCTGTGCCATAATTCTTCACTTTATCACTGGCCAACTTGCAGATACAAACACATACACACACACACACACTAACACATACATGCTTTCACACACAAACACCCAAAAGTCGGAAACCTCTGCCAGTAGAGTCCTCACGGAAGATCACAGCGTATGTACCACTCTAATGATGCTATCAAGGGGGAAAATAATGGCACATCTTGAGCTCACTAACTACACGAAAATAGGGAGGACTCATAACTTCCGCTTCCTATCTCACTACTAAGTGTGCCACTTAATTTTCCAACCCCTGTCACGTCCAATCCGATTAGCGTCCTTGATTCCCACAATTCAGGATCTACACATGCAGGCACAAGCAGGCGCACACAGCCACGCTACACTGGATACGCTTCCACATAGCCCTGCTCAGCATCTCCTACCCCACCCCCCCTCCCAACTTGCAACGGCTCCATAGAAGCAGCGAAGGAGAAGGGAAGATCATACAAGCCTTGTTTCAGCTCAGCCAGAAATCAGCTAATGAGGCTCCGCACATCCTCCGCCAAAGATTTCCCTCACTGGCTGAGCCTCAAGTAAATATCAAAGGTCATTCAAACGGGGGCCATTAAGGCGGATTTTCGCACAAGAAATCCCAATTTCAAGAGCACTTCCAAAGGTTAACCCATCAGAAACAACATCAACAGCCGCAGTAAGAGCAGACATGAGGGGGAAGTCCAATATATTCCACACCTTTGAGATCAATACAAAGCTGTTCATCAATCATTTGTCTTCTCCCAAGATCGCACACACACACACACACACACACACGTAAACATAGCGAGTGCAATAGTTTCCGCATCCTGTCATACCTCTCTGTTCCGAGCACAGTTCGGCAGGGAGTTAGTACAACGACCAGTGAAACTGTCTATTCTGCCGCCGGTGTAACTTTAGCAGTAACATGTGATGTCTAATGTGTGTCTTAATTGGACCAAAGTTGTTCGTGGTCCCTGTGAAGATCATCATAATGAAGTAAATATGAGCTCACGTTCAACTCATTCTTCTTCATGGTCTCTGTCCGAGCAACTCATGATGTTGTTGATGATGATGATGATCCCATGCCACTGCCCTGAATACTCTACCGCGCGCGGACAACGACACATACTACACAGTGCAAACACTTACATACTCATACTCACATCAACACATGCATACATATCTTTAGACACATACAAATACACTTCCACAAGTACCCGTATAAACATACACAGCTATGCATACATACACATACGCACGTACACGTATACACAAGACCAACGCACTCAACCCAAAAGTAACGACATACGTACACTGTGTCCACACTCGTCCCACCCCTCTGCGACCGCGGCGAGCCATTACGTGACTTCCACAGTTTCGGGGTTCAATTCCCCCAGGAGGGGTACTAAAGAAGGGAGGAGGCTACAGCCCCATATCTACATTTGGATCATACCTGTGTGACGGAGTGAGCTGTGGGTATCTGTATACGCCACGACCGGGGTTGAGTTGAGAATACAGGTTATTTCACGCCCCCCTGCCCTCACGTACTGCACACACTTGCTCTTTTATTCTCTTTTACTTTCCAATGTATGATACATTAGCCGCGTGCTCCCCGCTCAGCGTCTCACCCACCCTCGCTGCGGAACTAACTAGATCCTCGGCGTTACGTCGTCGTCGTCGTCGTCGTCTCTTCCTCCACTCCTCCGACTCTCTCAA
>VYYI01002605.1:0-14376 GCA_021029175.1 Bilobella aurantiaca | reverse complement strand
ATAAAGACCATTGGGAAACCTATTGGGAAATTTCTATATCCTCTGTCTGTGTATGCCTAATCACGGAGATACAGGCATACATAAGGTCAGAGGCAAGGCAATTGCTTAAGGGGAAAACAAACAGCAAAAACATCTTTGTGGCCAATCGGGGGATGTGAACCCCGATTTCTCACGCTCGCTATTGGAGAGAGACAGACACCATACACTAGTAGACTAACACCGCCAACTCCTTTTATAGTATATATTTAAGTATGTAATATTTTATAAATATAAGAATATTGTCTTTTTTTCGCCTATTTAATTTTAAGCTAAATTTTTAGGTTAAAACAAAGGTGTCCATCTCTAGCGCTGAGAGTGAGTTTTTGCCTGACGTTAATTTATTCAATTGTCCTTCCTTTTCGGTTTCTAAATAATGAGTCTTCATCAAGATTTTCAGTCCCTTTGTAAATTGCCAATCGTCAAATAAATAAAATCATCTAATTGTGTCTCCCATCATTACACCGGCCAAATAACGCACGCTATCTTTTTTATTTAATAGTATATATACTTAGATTTATACGCACATAATATTGTAATAACTATTATT
Organism: Bilobella aurantiaca; assembly: GCA_021029175.1. Lineage (NCBI taxonomy): Eukaryota > Metazoa > Arthropoda > Collembola > Poduromorpha > Neanuridae > Bilobella > Bilobella aurantiaca. The sequence continues at coordinate 13,790 of VYYI01002605.1, read as the reverse complement.
TTGTGTCGCAATATACTATATATAAAATAATATATATTAGAGTACGCTACCTCCTAATATTCTAATCGTTTGAGGAAGCTTGCTTTTTTTTTTGTATTCGGCGTATAAAGCGACTTCGAAGCTTCCCTAATTTAGCTGTAATTGAACCTTGTATTAACCCCTAGTCGTCAAAGAGGTAAAGTTTGCTAGAAATATATTTTTCTACAAAAAAAAATACGAAGAAATAAAATTTATGATATGACAGAGTATGGTATTGTAGGTAAAAATGAGAAACACAATACCTGAAAACTTGATAGCAATAGCAATCAAAGCATTGGTCAAGTTCTGCCCTCATCAGTGTAGCTTAACGTACATGCAAGTTAACATAGAAGCTTCTAAAATGAAGTTACGTTAATTTTTTTCTGAAGTACTATCACATCCAAAAAAATTAAGTAGAAAATAAGTTATGTTTGCTGAGTTACAAAAGGCGTAAATACAAACAACGCCGTGCTAACACAGGAGAATTAAAGAGTTGTTACCCACATTTTTCATTTTATTATAAAGGGGGTTTAGAATCATCGGAAACGTAATTTTTTGTCATGCAGAGTTTGGTTTGAGAAGACATTTTGAGGCCAAGGGGTCATTTTGGGGGTTATAAAGTGATCACAGAGAAAAGTGTCCTATACAAACTTTACTAAGGGTCATTTGTTATGTTGTCATACAATGTTATCCTTCGACCTTGACCTTTGACCCCCATGGGGGTCACTTTCGGTCAAACAAAAACAAACTTGAACTGGGCCGGATCTCAAGGAACTTATATCTGCACACAAATTTGATATATGTTTACTAGTTCCTGAGATACACAGTCTACTCGGACGGACGGACGTACGTACAGACAGAACGACAACATAAAGTAGTTGACACTACTTAATAAACAAAAATGGCTCTTGTTTTAAAGAGGAAAAAGTTGGATTAGATATTCCTCCCACCTCGGCGGAGAATCAAATTTTCGGGTTTAGACCACCGAGGAGGCTTTGGTGATGCAGAGGCTGAACACTACCCTACGCATACTGACCCAAAGTCACTTTCAACGACGGCATCTTTCCACTCACCACTAGCACGCCATTTTTTTTTATTTGCTGGTGCCAGGGCTCGAACTGGCACCTTCCAAAGTTAAAAGAAGGATCCTAATACCCCGGATTACCGACCGTGGACATCAAATGTACATTAGATTTTGCAACTATCAAATCTCCAAATCGTTTGAAAAAGTTTGTTTTGGATTAATTTTTTTCAAAAAACAACTTCGGAGATCTCGATAAGGTTTAGGTAAAATTGAACCTTGTATTTACCTCTAGTCGTCACACAAGTAAATTTTGCTAAAAATTTATTTTTTTACGACGGGGAAATGCCTGAAGAAAAATACATGACATCATTAGAAAAATATTCTCGTGGGGTAGGGTAGCGTAGGTGCAAATGAGAAATTCACTACTGGAAAAAATATAGCAATACTAATGAAAACACTGGACAACTTTGACCCCAAGTTGTTTAACTAGCATGCAAAATAATGTAGCAATCTTTCGAACTGAAGATGGATTTATAAAAAAAAAATGAATTTATAATACTACTAACTACTGCATTTGTAAAGACAATTCCTTAGGTTTGCAGTTTAAGCTGAGTTACAGTGTACAGACATCATAAATAAAAACAAACCCGTCTTATTACAAGAGGGTTCCGGTTTTACTGCCTTTTTTTCTCTTACCAAAGATGGATTTTTTTAGGCTAGTTGTGAGAGGGTATTTCGTTTTTCATCAAATTACTAAAAATAACGGCACCAGGACTGATGCCATGGTTTCGACCGCTTTGTTTGAACATCAATATTTTGCATTTTATATACCTAAATCTTTACAATTGGTAAACAATTTTCTTAAAAAATGAAGAAATGGTTGAATTCAAACAAAAAAATTTTTATGCGTAGTTCTCAAATTTTTGAAGAAAAAGTATTTTGTACTAGTCAAAAGATTTTTAAAAAATTGTAAACAATGGAGGGTTTTTCAAATGCAAAAATTCATAACACTCATTTCCTGGGTCAATAAATATACTGCCAGTCAACATGCTCAAATGGTAGCAATCCTCGACCAGAGGAGTGATAACCGAAAGTCAATATAGACATATTTCTAGTTTTAAATCCAAGTGTTCTTATAGTGCTAAATTTAGCCAACAAACATAATAATTTGGTCCATTTTTTTAAACTGCACTGAACAGAACATTCAATCCAACAATTTGCCCACTTGGAACCGTGCTAAATGGGAAGACTAAAGTTTTAATTGACAGTGTGTTCTTGTTTAACCTTAAAGAAAGCACTGTACACACATAATTAAATGAGACTTGAAAATGTAAATCCCAGCAACCTAACGCGCAGTGTTAGTATAATGAGACAATTTTGTAACTAAATTTTGGTTAGTAGTTTATTTATGCTTTACTCCAATTTTGCAGGTATCAATTTTGTGTAATAAAGTCTTATGGTCACCAAGACACTTGGTGACCACTATATTTTTTATCCTTACTCTCTACAACATTTCCAGTTTATTTACTATAAGTTACGTCACCCTCTGAAACATCAAAATCCGAAACTCTTCTTAAAATCTTTACAAGCCTAAGAATCTTCGCTTAAACTGAGATGTTGAGCAATGTGTACGCTATAGCCTCCTAACACATTAGTCTCAAATCAACGTCATCGACAATTCACTATAAAACGGTATGAAATTTCTGAATATTTTAACCAACGCTTTGCAACAATATTTCCTAATCTCGTAGTTCTTCACCCTCCAAAAGTTTTGGAATGAGTCACTTCAAGGTATTTGCATGCTTGAGCATATTCTTCGTTTTCAGCAAAGTGGCTTCCAGCACCGGAACCTACAGCAGCATTACGGACAAAATAGTCGACGAGGTGTACGCAGCAGCCGGCTACCAACCGGAAAACTACGTTGAGAAATTGAAGGCCGAAGGAGACGCCATCTGTAAGGCACTTAGCTATATCTACAAAAAAAGGACGATTGTTTTCGAAGATAGTTCCTCTTGGGAACTCATAGTGGGTACTACGGGAGACTTTACATGCAAGTACATCTACGGAGAGGCGAAACGACTTGAACGTAAAGATTTACAGAAACACGAATTACCGTCCAACATTATTGTGGTCTTCACTCTCAACTACGCTGTTGATGTCGCACTCGCAGTTAAAGAATACACGGAATTTCAAGTAGCACTACAAGTACTGAGCAAAGCTGTAGAGGGTCATGGCGACAAAATTGCATTAGACGTGAGACGTTTCGCCGTTGTACCCAAAGACTTCACTGGAATTGAAAAACAATTCTTCGATCAGCTAATTGAGAAAGTGGGCTCTGTTAGTGGCGTCAAATACAACTCCTTCGCCATTGCAGACTTTAAAGAATTCGTGTAAGTCTTTCTAAGCTACTATTCAGAAAGCCTACATAACCCATCCTTCTACCGCCTTTTAGAAACAGCCTACAATGAGTCTAGCATCATGAAAATTTGTACCCTTCTTTTTCTTGTATACCAATTTGCTGAAACGCAAGGAGTTACAAAAAAAAATTAGTACCAAAAATGAAAATTTTGAAACCGTGGTCATCCAATTTACAGCTGTTTAGCTTTTCCAGTTTTCCAAAAAACACGCTCATACCTAAAACAAAGATGAACAATCGCAGAGCAAAAATAAGATCATGTGACTCATTTTCTTATTATTAAAATCCAAGCATAGGCAGCTGAATAGAAAGTAGTAGTTCACTACTAAATTTGAAACTGTTAAATGTGTTACAAATTTGTTGGAAGGTAATTTGATTACCACTTAAACAAAGTACAAATCTTTGAAACGAAATATTAAAAACGAGACGGAAACCTGGAGGGTGACATTTGGTGATCGCCAATGTAGAGAAACTAGCAGGGACAAAGATAAATACATAATTCAATTATACCTGTGTGCTCTATATTGGCAAGTTTGTAAAATAGGTACATTATGAGTAAGACTTATCCGATTACTCCGACCCGTATTCATATATGTCACAAAATTAATAATTTGTGTTATTTATATAGCGCTAATTTAAATATAAAGTTAATTGTGGACGTTATTGGACCAAGTGGAACCGAACGGTACGACAATCAAAAATCTCTACCATTTATTCCAAATTATAAGATGAAAATTATGGCTGGTGGAATAAACAGTAGAAAAGATGACAAGGGCTTTAGAGTACTTTGCTTGGATAAACCGAGTGGAATGGACAAAACCGGCAATTTTAGTGATAATTATCATGTCGATATTATCCTCTCATCTGTCTGGCACAAAAATTTTGTCAACCAACTGGATACTTGGTTGAATATGTGCTTTGTTCTCGATATCACGTTCAAAAATTATCGACTTCTCACCACACTAGAGAAAACGCTCAATGAAAAAAAAGTGAACGGTAAAAAGGTTGATACTGCCTTAGTACAAGACGTTGCCAAGGCATCTGGCAGTAAGAATCAGGTCGTTACTTTCAAGCAAGTAATGATTGTTACGGATGACTAAGCAAGCCCATCCATCAACTACTCTCCCAAGTTATTACCCTCTTCCCAAATTGGTGTACTAAACTTGATGAATAAACTGAAAATAAGCTAACAATCTTCAATCGTAATATAATATGCCTCATAGCGTAGTGCGGTGGTAGACTTGTTGGTAGTGGCCGATACTTCCTATTGAGACAACTAATGTTATTTTCAAACGCTACACACATCAAAGAGAAAAAAATTCAATTCCTTAAATGTTGGGCACCTTCAATGTGTGTATGTGTATCATTTTGTAATTTTAGCAGTGTTCTAGCGATAAGACGTAGCTGCATCTTACTGTCGCTGACAAAGGTGTGTAGCTCATGAGCTCGAAGGTGGTCTAAACTGGTCAAATGTGTTGTATAAACATTTTTTTTAAACAATGCATGAATTCGGGATTTACCTCTAATGCCCTTGTAATGTAAGATTCTCTACTCATACCCTTAATTATGAACATTACAACCCAGAAATTAAAATCCTATTAACCTATGACGGGTTGTTTGGCTAGTATAATTTTTTGAAGATTTTTTTTGCTGCGCATAAAGCGCCTACAATGCTAGTAGTGTTTAGAGGAAATTGAAAAGTATAGTTTGCCTAGTCGTCATCGAGGTAAAGTTCGCTGCGGATTATTTTTCCCTCGGTACAAACTCCGACCAAAATTGTATTCGAAAAAAGCAAACACGGCTTGTAGGTAGAAATAAAACGAATTCTTGACAAATCTATTACCAATCTAAGCAACCATGGACAAGACAGGCCCTGAAGGACAATGCATGTGGCTTTATAGGGGCAATTAGTATATATAAAAATCAGTGGCCTGTAGTCAGTGGTGTATCCACAAGTGGTGTCCGTTGTGAAGAACCTAGGTCGCTCTCTCTTGTCTGGCGCTCATTTTATTATAAGCTAAAGCTTTAGGAACTCAGTCTGCTTAAAATTTACCGCTTAACTTTCATATATTTTTTAATTAAATTTATTAATGTAATTGTAATGATGCCTATCTCAAAATCTTTGTATCAACATGTTTTAGCAAAATAAGATTGGCTGGAAGATCTATATTTTCAACCTCATTACGTTTTACTTTTTCACTTAGGTCACTTTAGGGTCTTTCAATTATTAAACAAATGTTTTATACAAAATTAAATTAGGCAGTTGCAGTTCTGCAGGTTGACCACCGAGGAGCTCAGCTAGGGGCATATTGACGCAAATTCATGCTCCACAACCGCAACTTTCCAGGCTTCCGCTCACTACTTACTTTTTCTTAGTTTGCTGGTGCCAGGACTTGAACCTGGCACCTATCAAACTTAGGAGAAGGATCCTAATACCCCGGAGAACGGTCCGTGGACCATAAATATAAGTTAGATTTCGCTACTACATAATCGCCAAATCGTTCGAAAACGTTTTTATTACGCATAAAACAACTTCGAAGATTTAGCTGAAATTGAACCTTGTCTTTACCTCCAGTCGTCAATAAGGTCCTCAAGTAAATGTTAAGAAATAGACTTTTTGTTTATGCAATATATACTTTTTTTAGGTTTTAAATTAGAGAAAAGTTATACTTTTCTGCCTTTTCAGTTTTCACAACAATTTGCCTTTAGTTCCAACAAGCAGTATATTTTACAGATTTTATATTTTTACATTCTATTACAGATAGCTTCCATTTATGGTTTTGTACAAAAACGATTTGTTCAGTTGTAAAAACTGGAGGAATCTTGATTATGCCATGTGTAAAGACTTAAATAAGAAATGAGTCCTTAAGTATTTGTGCAAATTGCAAAGAAGTACATCATAAAAAATGAACTATATGTTACTGTCTTTGTTGCTACACTTTCACTGTTTAAAAGTAAATAAAAACTAAAACTTAATAAATAAATTTCTGTAGTTATTACAAGTATCATTGATTATTACTATAAATAATAACTGTATAAATACTTAAGTAAATTTTCAATGCTTTCCCAACTATTAGCACGTATCATTAGAAAAAAAGCTAGTTCTGTTTCATGCAAATTCTAACTCGATTCGCAAAAGGCTTCGTAGTGGTAATTCTAATTTTTTTTATTGAAAAGCACAAATTTGATGCATAGGACAATTTTTCTGCAAAAAGTCTAAACGTTTAATATCATGAAGGTAGTTTTTCTTGCACAAATCGAAATCATGCTTTTAGATTTTGCTGCTTGAGTATGATCCGCAGACACAGAAAATACTTACTACCAATATAGCATCACAAGTTTTAGTTGTGCTCCAATTAAAACCAAGGTCAGTCTAGTGGAAAAGACGTATTACCATACACTAAGGTTGTTAATTGGTTTCTTAGATGACATTTTTACATGAAATAAAACCTTTAGTGAAAGCATTTTAGCTTACTAGAGAAAAGTTTCAAAGGTATGTAAAATGTAACATACAGGACTTGTAAAATATGGGGTTGGAAATGACAGCATGGACTTAAAGTTCTGAAACCTTCACAAAATCAAAAAAAAATACTTTAGTGACTCTGCTCTAATTTTTTTTTGATTCTGCTTATGAAAACACCTTAAGGACCCATGAGTATGAAACTATATATTTTTATGCCCCGCTCTCTAATACTGTAAGATTAGCAGAAATATGTCAGTAATTATATACAGATTTCATAGACTGATTTTAAGGCTTTATGTTTATAAATTTGTTTTACCAGCTTAAAAATATATTACGATTAAGTGTATAGATGCGGTAACACTTCATTTCACTTTTCTTTCTATTTCACTTTGCAGAGTTTCCTACCGCAAAGTGTTTGGTATGTTTAAATATCTCGTTTAGCCTCGTCTTTCTGTGGGTTCCAAGAAATAAGCAAATAAAAATATTAATTAATATTTATGAAAGGCAGTTTGGTGAGATGGTTCGTGTAAAAGGGTTAACCTAATTTACTATTATGACGATTCGAGCCAAAAAGAATTTGAATTGGAAAAATTCAATTAAAAATTGGATCTTAGGTACACTGAGGCTAACTACGACAATTAAATAGTTAAGACACAATTTCCAATTAGTCAATTGTGATAAAGAATTAGTAAAAATTAACTTTGAAATTCAGTTTTACATGTAATTGGCATGTAACATGAAACTAGGTGGATTGCTTGAAAACTTGCAAATTAAAAAAGCATGCAAGTCTGCAGAAGGCACTTCAGCCGCATTTCAAATCCTAAACTAGAGTTTTTTTTTAGTTTTAACATTCGTCTTTGTTTTAAAATTTGTACAATTTTTGTCAGAATCGTGCTCTTTTTCAAGCCCTGTTACGCATACATGTTTCTAAAATAACTTCTTAATGCAAGCAATTTTGTCTCAAAATTAGGTTGCTTTATTTACTGATATTTTGACATGATTCATAAAGCATAATACAAAAGTGTATTAGCTCTTTATCTATGTTTTGAATCAAATTCTATTCCATCTTCAAAAATTAAAGAGTTTGTTTATATTTATTGGTGAAAAATTATGGCGCATTATAATTTGAACGCATAGAGTTTGGCAGAAAAAAAAGTATTCTAGCCTCCACATTTTCAGGTCTTTAGAGTAATTTTTAAAGGTAAAGAAAATAATTTATGGAAAGCTTATGTGATACAAATTTTGAGTCGTGGAAAAGCTTGCTCAACATTACACGAAAGACGAGTTATGCCAACTTTGCCAATCTGCATCATAATCCCTCTTCGCCTGCAACATTTTAAATTTTAACCACTTTTTGTATCATACAGACATAGTAGAAGGTTGCGTTGACCTACACCCAAAATTACCCTTGTACCTCGAAATAACGTGCAAACTAGTTGCTACTTTGCTTTGAAGCTAAAATCCTCCTAAGATGAGCAGTAGGACACATTCTGCATGGAACAACAAAATAATAGTTTTTATTTATGCTTAAATTTTTTTCTTGAAAAGTAACACCTTAAGTGCGACATGAAAAAGTATAGGGTAGAAGTAGGCTGATTAGTTTGCAAGCTAGAGAATGGCTTGAAAGTTACGTAAAATGAAGCGTACAAGGCTTATGAAACACAAAGTTAGAGAGTCCTCGATGAGAAGGTTGCTTAACATTTCATCAAAGTAGAGTTATGCCAACTTCACCAATCTGCATCATCATCCTACTTCACTGGCAAAATTTTTTCACAAAAAATGCCAAGCTAGTTTGCAAATGGTTTGTTTGAACATCAAGAACTAGTCAAAATGTTTCCTTCTTTACTCAAAACCTAAACAAATATTATATACTTGGATAAGTGCATGTTTTCTTTCACAAATGATGTACTGAATTTTTTTCCAAAACAAAAACATTTCTTGTTAGTTGTATTTTATGCAATATTTAGTAGGTATTCAGAGCATTATAAGGTAAGCCTGACCATGCTCAATAAAGCAGAATCTGGCAAAACTTATTTTGCCAGATAAAAGATTTCTTATGAATGTACTAAAATTTTATATCACAAATAACGCGTCTAGTTGGATAGTTAGTGTGAGCAAGGCTATTGATTAGTGTTTGATGTGTAAAAACTTACAATGAGCAAAAACCAATTGTAATGCAACCTTACAAAATTGTGACAAAAGGAGAGGTTTGCTTATGTTTAAGCTTGATTTTGCTTTTTGATAAATTGTCGCCTATAACATAAAAAAACCATTAATGCTTATTAGTTTGCAAAGTAGAGAAAAGTTTCAAAGTTAAGTAAAATGTAGATTACACGACTTATTAGATTTGACATTGAAGAGTCTTCGTGGAAAGGTTGCTTAACATTTCGTCAAAGTAAAGTTATGCCAACTTCACCAATCTGCATAATCAGTCATCATTACTCTTCTTCGAAGCCAATTGTTTAAACCAAAAAATGTCAAGCTAGTTTGTTGTATCAAAAAATTCCATGCTGATGTTAATTGTGAATTTCAATTTCAAAAATTAATGACATTTTTTGCCAACATGTTTGGTAGACATCAAAAACTATTTTTGAACAAATATTTAATTCTCGATCCAAAACCCTAACAAATATATTTACAAAACAAAATTAGGGTTAACATGTTTTGCCTGGCAATCGATTCTTGGCAAACCAAAAACACTCTTGGCTAGGCTTAGTTTATGCAATATTTAATAGATATGTAGATCATTAGATAGTAAACAAGAATATGCACATAGTAACAAAATTTACACTGGTTAAGTCCTCTGCTGACTGTATCATTTTAGGGTTCGTGCCAAACCTTTCAAATTTTATTATGATTTCTAATTTTAATAGTATAAATTGTTTATTTTGTGCTTCATTTCGCAACAATAACAGAATCAATTTTTAGGATTTTGACTTACATAAACCCACAACAAACGTAAGCCGCACATAAACTTACCGTCATGCATCCAGAGAACCATTAACTTAACTTAACTTAATTAGTAAAAAATTTGCTAATGTAATATTACACTAAATTATTTAGCTATACAAAAACCTAACAGACCATTTCGCTTTTGTGTTTATTTAGTTGGTTGATCTAGTGGTTAAGATCTTCTGTCTCTCTCTACTAGCTACGCTGAGATCGGGGGTTCAAATACCCTAATCAGTCACAAGTATGTCTTTGCTGTTGGTTTTCACGTTAAAAGAATTGCCTTGCCTCTGACCTTGTGTATGCCCGTATCTCCTTGATTAGGCAAACTCAGACAGAGGATATGGAAATTGCCCGAAAGTTTTCTCAGTTTTTGTCAGAATTGAGTAGACTGCCCTCATTTACATAGTCACGTGCGGTTATCAGGTGAAAGCTACGACCGTACCTCACGTGAGGTTGTTGTCCTCGGACTTTGTGGTTTAGGCCCGTAAAACCGCGGAATGATACGGATAGTCTGTCATGCCCTTTTGATGACAAAATCTATACTAATAAGCTCCTGCCCTACCATTTTCCTAACATCTCTTTTACATGTTGATCATTCGTTTTGAGGCAATATCAGATAAAGTGCCTGTTTTTTTGTGATTATTTACTTATAATTTTACACTATATCAATATTTAAAATAAGATATATGATATCATTAGAAAGTTTTTCCGTACATATTTGTGTTATATTTTAAATAAGCAAAATCTCCAATAATAATACGTATATTCTTACTAATTTAATTTCTTATTGCAAAATAACTTGTAAGGTTCTTTTTACTTCGTCTTCAAGCTTCGAGTACAATTAAGTAATCCCTCGCTGACGCCTCAGCCCCGTCACACAAACTCTCATATAAAACGCTTTTGAAACTTGCAAGTACTTTATCGTGACAATTTGCGCTAAAATTTTCCCTCTTCGCATAGTTACTTCACTCTCAAAATCATCGCTATGTTTTCCTTCAAGGCCATCTCCTGCCTCACCGTCTTCACTCTCAGCATAGTTACTTCCACCGTCCACGCCTACACGTACATCACGAATGCAATGGTGGACGATGTGTACGCTAATGCTGGATACATCAAAGAAGATTACGTCAAGAGATGGCTAGCCGAAGGAGATGCAATCTATAATGCATATCCCCAGATTATCAACCTGTTTCCAACTACTTTTCAAAATGGCGGAATTGAGTTAATAGTTGCTTCTACAGGAGGCAACTCATCAGCCTACATCTACGGATTGGCCAAAGAACTATGGAGAAAATATTCAGTTTTAAGGCAACCGTCGGAAATTATTGTTGTCTACACACTCAATTACGCTGCCGGCGAGTTGGCTGCTCAGGAATACAAGGATTTTAAGGACGCGGTGCAAATGCTGTGCAAATCTGCAGCCGCACAACATCCAAAAATTAAAGTTGTTGTAAAGCAGTTCCGCCCTGTTACAGGAAAAAATTCAACATCAGTTTATAAGAGCTATGGCACTACGACCATGACAGAAAAGCAGTTGGACGATCAACTAGATATTATTGATAAATTGCACACTGAAACTGAAGAGGACGAAGTTATCACAATTGTTGAATTTGAAGCACTACTGTAAGTCCCTGATGCTAACGTTAAAGTCTTGCGAACTATGTACAACAAGCAAATTTGAAAATTATCACATATAATGTTAAGTTGTCCTGTTCAATTAAATTTCAAAAAACATAAGCTGTTACTTTTGATTTGTGTTTGAGGTACAGCTCTTCTACGAACATATCTGTTGAACTCTAAAAAAACGGATAGCAAAAAAAAATTTGAATAGAGTAGCTAAACTAGGTTGAATAGTTGCAAAAGAACATTTTGTTTATGTTAATAATTTCTACTAAGTTTTTTTATCTGTTAAGTAAAAAACTACCTAAATCAATTTATCTTTGAGGTTACTTGTTTGCAGCAACATAAGGTATATTCTATGTGCTTAAAATACAAGTTTTATTTGTGCAATTTATACATATATTTGTTTGTAATACAGAAATGACTCCAGCATAAGGAAAATTGTGGACGGTGTTGTGGGAAGTGGAGAAATCAAAATTGTCGACGGCGACAATCAACTCCTCACGGCTATCCCAACAGCTCAAATTCGAATCATGGCATCTGCAATTATTCAACTCAAAGCCAACCCCGACAGAAATGTTCTTGTAATTTCCAACGACAACCCTAGTGGAATGGACGAAAACGGTGTCTGGACTATCGAAACTGAATATTGGTATCCTGTTGATATTATCCTCTCTTGCGTCTGGCACAAAAAGTTGGTCAATAGTTCATATCTCAAGTGTCGGCTAGAGGCATTGGTTCTTGACATTACATACAACAATCAAAAGCTGTTCAAGATATTGCTCGATAAAATCGAAGTAGCAGATAATACCGACCAAGGCCTCATAGATGCTGTAAAGTCGGCTTCCGGAGAAATAATAGAAAGTGAACTTGCCTATGAGAGCAAATTAGAGTGACCAATTACTTGTTCTTTTAATAGCAAAAATCCCAAGTTGTTACCCTCTCCTCCCAAAGTTGTAGCAAACTTGATGAATAAATATTATTCAATATAATATAAATATATTTTAATGTGGTTGAATAGCGATTGTAGTACTATTAACCGGCGTTTTTTTATAAGAACAGGATTGCTATTGAGTATGTAAGGTTACAAGCTTAAAAATATTGAGTTGAGTTAATTTGACCGGGCAAAGAAAATTGTAACACACTCTATTATTTATTTACAACCAAATTAAATCACAATTAGTTTTAGATTATTATTACTCTACACATATCCTTATCATTTTGTGTATACTAAGAAATTGAACAATTAATTATTTTGAAACACCTTGCTGTTCATGTACTTCACTCGCATTCAATTGCATTACGTCCATCTTTGCATTTCACTTTGAACCTTTTGGATAGAGATTGTAACGTCAGCCAGGCGTTAATTCTTAGATGGGCACTCCAACTGGATCGGCGTTGGGCAACCATAAATCTTTTATAGATTTAAACGAGGAAGGTTTTCTGCTAGTAAACACTCCTTGTCGGCACTGGCACAAATAGTGCCGGGAGTTTGAAGTGACGTTTAGTTGCTTTTAAGTCTTCCTGATTATTTAAAGACCTTATTATACCCTTGCATTTCAAAAAAGAAATGTTGCCTGACAAAATAAAACAAAGAAAAGAGTAGAATTACAAATTCTTCTGGCTACTGTATAGGGTATACATAGGGCAAATCGAACAACTACATTTACTATATCAGTTTTTAATGTAAGGCAATACAAGATCAACAAATATATGAAAAAATTAATGTAGAGTAGGGTGTATGTGCGGTGTTAGACCTTACCATTACTGGGTTAAACCGATATAAAATAATCTATCTTTTACCCACCTATCCTGCATGCCATGTTACGGTTGTACTATCCCGTAATCAATCATTGACCTCTGTGACCAGTGACCTCTACTTGCGTTAACCAGCAGTCGCCATTTTAAATCCTGTATGTAAACCTCCACGTAATGAATAAATGAGATTAGTAATCTCCTTCTCATGTACACAATGATGATCAGTTAATAATCAATGACCTATACTTCCGGTGACCTCTGTGGTCAATGACGGGCCGCCGTTTTGATTTTGAAACCAAGACACGGCGTTTCCTATTTGTCTAACCCATTTGTGTGCCAGATCATTACATATCGGTCATCAATTTATTATTTATTATTATTATAAGTTGCTTAAAGGGTTCCCTTGGGGCACAGCCCAAGGATCCCGGGAAAATAATTCAATTAGTAGATAGAATCGTGTTAAAGGTTTAGAAAATTTAACAAGAGTACAAAAAGCAAATTGGCATAATGGAGTTGGAAAAATGTAAACTACATTGATT
>VYYI01002604.1:0-14380 GCA_021029175.1 Bilobella aurantiaca | reverse complement strand
CTATTACCCAAAAGATCGAAAACATAAACCGTACGCTCCGACGCCAAGTCCTTGATGTTTAGCGACCAGAGTCCTATTGCAGCACAAAGACCGTGGACCTTAATAAAAAAAACGTTCGAAATTGCGCTTACAGGATTGGAATGCGTATGATCTGACCATCACTACTGGCGTCTTCTCCAGACTTTCATCTTCATTGAATCCAACTGTCCATATTTTTCGTTCGTCTGTTTTCGTTTGCCAGCTCAGTTTGCAACTGGAAGGACGATTGACATTTCCAATGTCAACGTAGCGTCCTCGATAAGGCACCTTGACATCTATGAAACATAATAATGTTAGTAAAAAATTTCTTCTTCTTCCTTTTGTAGAATCTTGCCAAATCTTACATGATAAAATTTTCGCTTCGGCTTGTTCCAGTAAAGAGGCTGAAGTGGGAATCCATCTAAACTTTTTGCACCAACTACGGCCGTCAAAAAAAAAATATAATGAAATTGAAAATTAGAAATTAATTACTTAATTTTATTTAGTGATACCCTTCGTCCTTAATTTTGATATCCTTCTGCTCTGGTACTTCTCCAGTGACGAACTGTTCCAGTCCTTCAACCGAGTCCAGCGGTAAGAGGTTTCCAGAACCCAAATCTTGTGACAGGGACCCAGATGAAGCTGTCTTGTCTTCTGAAGTCATCGCGTGTTCTAAACTGTAGTGACACTGCTTAATTGCGATGTTCCTGACAATTACTCTCAAATATTCTAATCTTGTTCTCTCCAGTCGCATAAATTTCAATTAAGTGTATTAATCTGATCCTAATTATTTGTATGCCTGAAATCTAATTCCTCTAACTTATGACCTCCGAGCTAAAAAAAACAAACAATTAAAAGTAAATGCAAGCGTCCGAGCTATACCCGTTTTTTCATCCGACTGCACAAGCCTCTCGCCAACAAAACAGCAAAAAAGGTACTAAAAGCAATGAGTTTACATTTCGAGAATTGTGAGTCATAGTCACAACACAAGGTCAAATGCTGCAACATGCTGTACAATCTCGCCATGCGTTTGGTATACATTTTCAATTAAGAATACGCTATTATTTATTCAATTCAATCAATTTCATTCAATTCATGCGTACTAAAATTTATAAAATGAACACATCGAATAGCTTAGCTCCAATAAATGTCAAATTCTCAAAAATCCTTGCTTTGTTTGTACTTCTCAGAAACTGTAAACTGTCAAAATAAGGCGGGAATTTTACATCATATATTTTTCTGCTCAATTGCTCGTTGCTAAACAAAAGCAACGATTTCTCAATCTCAAATCTCAATTAATTAAATTGCTGATTTAACGATTAACAAAAGGGTAAGTTAAACTAACTTTAAATTCCCATGTACTTTGATACTTCTCATTAGAATTGTCGAGAAATGCAAATTAGTTAATCGTTAAGATTAATCTGCGTGTTGTTACGAAGTTATCACGAAGAATCTCTCTCACGACGGAGTTGGGCCCGCCCTAACAAACGAAGTTAATTACGGAAGCTAAAGTGAACCGTTTTTCTGGATATGACATTTTCGTACAACTTTATATAGGGACAGGATACAACATATGAATAGTGTTTTTCACGATATTGGTTGGTTTTAGTTGTTGTGGAATATATGTTGAGTTATTAGACCTCTTAAGCTAGAGTATCTTTGTCATTTGCATTAGAGTTAATTGCCCAAGTTTTGGTTTACAAACCGTGAATGAAAGGGGTTGGATTCTACCGAAAGTCACGCAGCCGCAATGTAACTTCCATATTCAAAGGGAATCTCCGCTTCTTTTGGCTGCGCAAGGTCTATGAAAATCTCGGTTGCGGGAACTTTGGTAGAATCCAACCAATGAAGGGTGTGTTTTGTTTTAAAGCAATTCAATTGGCGGGAATTTATTAATGGGTTTATACAGGTGTATTGAGTATTGATGACTATGATGTAAAATAAGGGTAGGTTAAGGGAAAATATAGATTTTCCCCAAAAATCAAAATGGGGTACATAAAATGAATTTAAGACAACATATTCATTCATTTGCAGATACTAGGATTGAATTTTTAACTCAGATATCAACAAGAAAGGAAGAAGTATCGAAATATAAGGATCACCTTTTCACCAGCAGTATTAATTGGTTTATCCAATGGCATCTACGTCAAGTGCTGGAAAAATTACATGGAGAGGTGCAGATGATTCGGAAGATGAAGAACTGGAACAATTGGCCGCCCACAAAGCTGCAAGTAAAACGGCTCTTCTTCTTATTATTGATACAACGCCCGACATGTTCGAGGCTTCTTGGGGTGACAATGATGACGCACCAATTCGTGCAGCTCTCAAGGTACTTCGTCAACTTAAACAAAAAATTCTTAAGACGGTTTAAATAATTCGTGGTTCACACCCAATTTCTTCTAGTGTTGCGTCTCAACGTGTCGCTCTAAAATTGTTTCAAGTCCTCGGGACCCTGTCGCTATAATGTTTGCTGGATCAAAGAAGGATCAAAATCCCCCTGCCTTTCCAAATTTCTTTCTAATGTATCCATTGGCACCGCTCAAATGTGGAAGTAATTGAAGAGCTACACAAAATGGCTTCACAGGAAGATTTTGAACTGTTCCATGAACGAATTGGATCGTCAGCGAACTACAATCTGAAAGATTTGTTCTGGCTGTCGAAAATTATATTTGAAAATGCGTTAGCGAATCTATTAGTTGTGTTGTTCATGAATGTGCACAAAAAAAAATCAAACTTGAATTACATTCTTAGGAAAGCCGGAACAGTGAATCAAAAGTTAATTTATTTCACTTGTGAAGACAACCCACATTCAAGGAATAGGAACCTAAGAAGTGATTCAATTCAAAAGTTCAAGGACCTCGGTACTTCGGATTTCAACATTGTCACATTCAAGACAGATTTCATGCACGAACACTTCTACAAAGTTAGCATATTCGTAATCTGTTTTCGGTAACCGGAGCATAGAAACTATGTTTTTCTATTTTTGTTCCAGAATCTGTTTGCAGAACCTAGTAGGATCACATTTCCACAAGATTTGCCTAGTTTGTTGCAAGTAGTTCGAATGAAGCAAAAAACAAACCGACCCATTTCAAGGCTGTCTTTACAAATTTACAAAGGTATAAGCATTGCTGTTGGCGTCTATTCTCTGGCCCGATCTGCTTTGCCTCCTAAACAAGTGCGAGTCAATGAGAAGAATAATGAATTGGTCACTAAAACTGTCAATACATTTCGTTCAGTAAGTTTGTAACTAACTTGGTTACCTTTAAATTTACAGGTATTTTTGATTTAAATGATTTTTAAGGACACAGGAACTACAGTGCTTAAATCGGAACAAGTAAAGGTGGCTACCGTCTTGGGCGAAATGGTAGCCTTCGAGAAGGATGAATTGCGTATTGCCAGGAATGCAGGAACCACTGGAATGACATATATTAGGATACTTACCGAGCGATAAATTCGACGAATTTTTATGGTTTCGGAAGGAAGGCTATTTTTTATATCCAGATGAAGAGAGAATTGTTGGTTCTACCGACCTGTTCAAAGTTTTACTGCGTCGTTGTAATGTGCTAAGGGTAAGGCTTAATTATTGTGGTTCCTTGTTTGGAATTGTATTTCAATTTCTTATTTAGTTATCAAATATTTCGCTTAATTCCTTGCAGAAAGTACCTATTGTTAAAATGGTACTTACGCGTGGGAGATCAGCAAAATTAGCCTGCCTCATTCCGTCAATAGGTGAAACATTGTCGTCGATTCGTCCTATCCCTGGATCCGGAGCTCGTAGTACTCCTTGTCCTGGATTCTATGTTTGGCAATTACCGTTTGCCGGTAACAACAAAATTGAATTCCTCCATGTTCTTCGTTTTAAGACCTCATATTTGGTCGTTGAATTACAGATGAACTCCGGACGCACGATTTAATGCCTGGAAGACAAGCGTCAAGTGAATTAGTTACACTTATGGAAAACATTATTCGGAAAACCTCAAATAAGAACTTTGATCTTCAATCCGTCCAGAATCCAACTCTACAGTTGAAATACCGCCAAATCGAAAGTATTGCTCTCCAAGGAGAGTCTGTTACGCTTGACGATCAAGCGTTTCAGGATTATACAGGTGGGCGTCGAGTTAATACAAAAATAGATATAGGAATAGTTTCAAAACTTTTTCTTAAAGCTTGGTCAATATTTTGTTTTCTGTTGCAGAACCTAATGATGACGTGATGCATACCCGCGTTGGACCTATTTGTGATGAGGTAAACAACTTGGCAGAAATCGAACACGGTCAAACAAGCGCTCTGCCCGTGCGCCAGGCTGCTCCTAAACGGGAAATCAATATGGCTATGGAGGCAAAACACAAGCGCGTGAGTAATTAATTCGTTTTGTCGAATTGGCTGCCACGAATAATTAATCAATTCAACTGTGTATTTCAGCTGGAAAAATTAACCTGCGCTGTTCTCTCCGAATTTTTGGCAGCAAACGATATTCCTACGACTAGATTGACAAAGCCGAAACTTATTGAAAAGGTTTACGCATTCTTTGCAGATGAATGAACTAAACCTAATTTCATAGAAATGGCTTATACCTTGGATTGGCTTCGAGAAGTTAACATTAACTATACATATATCTTCAATGATTCTCTAATTCTAAACGTTTCAAGCTCCTATACGTTTTTAATCACGCTTCATTTCGACTGTTTTAAACTAAGAAAATCGCTTGAGCGATTACCTGATTATTTCTTACGGTATCGTCAAACTTAGCTTTTGTGTAGTAATAATTGATTATGAATTATTATACTCTCAGCAACTACATATATATGTATAAGATTTGAGACACATTCTGGCTTGAACGTAGTTTAAGGAAAATAATGTCAGTAAAGTAGGTACATGTGAATAAATATTCTGTCAAATATTTTAACACGTTCTAAGTTATTATTTTATTTCGATGCGTAAAAACACTGTAAGCTAAGAAAGGGCACGGACAGGTATATGAAGAAGTATTATTTAAATAGCTTGTCACGGGATACAAACTGACTTTTAGTGGAAGCGTAGGTAATCAGGTTTTGACAGTTCAATTTCGTTTCGGATCCACTTCAAGTAGTGGGCCACTGCAAAAATATGGCAAATATAAAAAACGGTGCCATTCACACTGAAAGTAATAAATAATATGTATAAAAGAAATCTTAAACACACCCTACCCTTTGTGTAAACTCCTGGATGTGTTTTGCTGCCGCAAGCTTTGCCCCAGCTTACAATGCCTGCCAGAAAAACAGCATTTGGTTGGCCTAAATAATTAAAATTGTACTGTTTTATTTTAAATCTTTATTTAAAATGTAAATTTTTCCAAAAGTTAGTCCATTCTAAAATGGAGTACTTACCGGGAAGGGTACAAGCGAGAGGACCCCCGCTGTCACCACTACAAGCATCAGGACCGTCCCCTCCAGCACATAGATTTCCATCAGTAATTGGTGACGTTTTCTTTGAAGCCAACAGCCTTCTCAGATAGTTGTCACGAAGGTCTTCCTCGAGGTCAACATGATAAGCTTGTTGACATTTTCGCTTGCTCTGCACCGGAACTTCAGCTACACGCAAAATGGAGCTCACCTTGTGTGTGGAACGTTTATCTAGAAATCATAGGAGAAAGTGAGGGCAATGAACATTGAGCACATTGGGTCAAGGGTTACTGACCTTGGACTCCCCATCCTGACACATGGCATCGCACTCCAGGGGTAAGTTCGATATTTTCTTCCGGCGGAAGGCAGATGGGATGAACGTATTGATCGAACATGACTCCGCGGTCCTCGGCCGTGCGCAGACGCACAAATGCAATGTCATTGTCATACTCGCTCTGGTAACTAAATCTTCGGTGATTTGTGTAGTCTCCTGGCTGTACCTCAAAAATTTGTTCCGAAATGTCAGTCTTGTTTAAAAAGTGGTTCCCTACCTGAAACAAATTACTCGCTGATTAAATGAACAAACGTAATTAAAAAAATAGTAGGTAGACCAAAGGTAAAAATTATTTAGAACTTACAATAACGCGGAAATCAGATAGCGTATCACGAAAACAGTGCTGTAAAACACGCATCTTATTAGAAAAAAAAATCTCCAAATATAGTTACACTAAACTCAGGAAAGAACTTACGGCGGCTGTTAGGACATGGAATTTAGAAATAAGAGCACCTCCGCATATATGCGTCCATCTGCTTCCAGTGCTTTCACCCCGTTTTTCAATACTAACTTGCCAAGGGTAAGCACCATAGTCTGCTTCGACGCCGTCCAGAATCTTCGCTTTTCGATTCTCAGATCGACTCCAGACACTTCTCCTGCCACAGGTAACTGCTGGACAATATTTGCACGCTGGAGGATTTGCAAAGGATGCAATTAGCTCAGGCCTTGCAGAAGCACTTCCCCGACTTCGGATTTCACGCTCAACTTCAGAAGCCATAAATATTTTACGAAGCAAAAGACGCCTTCGAACATTTGATTCTTCATCTTCATCACCTTCGCAATTTGAAATTATGCTGAAGAGGAGAACAATGCAAAATGAAATTGTCATAGGGCGAAGATAGGAATCCATTATCGAGATCAAACGCATTCTTCGTTTTCACTTCCCCAGAACTAACTTATGTCTTCGGTAAGTTGCGAGCAGTTTTGTGTTCTGAAATTTAAAAAAATCATTCAAAATGAATTCGTAACGGTAAATCAAATAATCATCAGTCCTTAACTCATTTTACTAGAAATTTTGTTACTTGCTATTAATGTATCTGAACTAACAGTAGAGTTAAAAAAATCAAATAACCAGAAATAGTAAAATTTCTAGGATAATAATTTTTTTTCAACTGAATGCACTTGAAATTGAATTGGGTTAGGTATAATTTTTTGTACCGGAAAAGATGAATGCAGAAACAGAAGCGTTTCAATAAATGGCCGCATGAGTAGTAGTAATACTTAAAATAGGTAAAAATTAATTTGTTAATTTTTAAACTAGGAAATCTAGAGCGTGTGAGGATGTCGCTGAGCCTGCCTCGACTCCACTTGACTTGTGATAGATCATGGTGTGTTTGTGCCAAATGAAAGGAGAAGTTATTGTGTAATATTTTCAATTGTTTGTTTTCTTGGCACCGTGCAGCACATTGACTTGTTCAAAGATGCTGGGCGATGACACGACATCACAAAAGTCATCGACTACTTATTGATAGACAAATGTGTTACGGGAAGTGAACTTTCGATGTCAATGGCCAACCACTCGTTTAAAATTCATGTATTGTGCGCATCAAAATGGATCTGACCAATGACTTACGGGAAGACATCAATCAAGAGCCAAAAATACCTCGATTATGATTCACTCACCTTACGACTTGCAGGACTCTCAGCCACAATTTTCCCAATTCTTTTTTCTTGTAATTGAAGATTTACAGCACCATAATTAATATTGTATTTCTTTTTCTGATTTTTTAGAATGTAAAAAAGTGGGAAAGGTAAACTCATAATATTTATAGGGTTCTCTTACGAATATCATCAACTTCGACCTCTGCGAGTCAAAGGCTGAGCGTTCTCTTTGAAGGAAACGCTTTCCATTTCAATGAAATGCGGCAATTGGAGCTACTGCGTAGTAATATTGGCAAAAATAGGTGAAGTAGATATCCGGTGATTCCAAAGTTGGCAAGGTCTTGGCATCAATAAATATTGCACAATCCAACTGTATTTGGAGGGAGAATTGAAGTATTATTCAGGAAACCAAAATAACGTGATCCTGAAACAAAAACCCACCTTGACAGAATTCTGAAAATAAAATATAGGTCTTGGGAAGAGCCTGTGCTTAACTTGTAAAAATGATTTTTGTTTTAAAAAACACAATTTTAAAAGGGTTGGCAATACTTTTAGAATTGGTTACAGTGTTCATACACTTCTCCTACACAGAATATGGGGTTCTATTGCAATTACATTTTTGTGACAGTTCCATAGAATCAGAATCATATTTAGCCATATTTTGCTGCCTTCTTGTTCGTTTTTTTGCCATATGTTGATATCCGGAAACACGTATGGTTATAACTGTAAAATATTATCAGAAAAGGTAGTAGGTGAATATATTTTTATTAATTTAAAGATTTGAGAGAGAACTTAAGAAAAAATGCTTTTAAAGTCGCTCTGCGCCCCATTCGTGAACTGTGCTTTTCGATTCAAAGTTATAAGTCGGAATTTTTTACAACTAATTTTTCCATTGAAATCGTTCGGCCATTTTGTTTTTAATAGGCTTATAATTTTGATAGTGTTTTTATGCGATTCGAATTATGTCATCTTGTAATGTTGTTGTAAAGGTTCTTTACCTTGGTTTCGCAGAGTGACTCAAGGGAATGTGTGTTAAGGTAGGATCTCGTGCACACGTACCTCGAATTCGAATTTATTACAAGCATCATTCATCTTCCTTTTCAATGATGGTAATAACCCATTCGTCACACGCTCTCAAATCCTAGGTTGCATAATTAATAACTCGAAAACAGATTAACTTTTAGTATTCGTAGTATTTTGAACGTTCATGCCAATCTGAGCAGTACACTAAAATTCAAGCGTAAAATATCGCTGATAAACTAATATAGTAATGATATATTTCGTTTCAATTTTCAATGTTCATGCATTTTCAACAAAACTCGAAATTCAGATTGCTTGAAATTGTATTCCAATAAAGATAAACATTATCTGAACTCTCCATTGGATTCTGCAGAGCTCAAATCAAAACAAACAAACTCATTCTGACAAGATTATTTTTGATCTAATAATTTCCACATCCATCCGGTAATATCAGTCTGTAAATCGGAATCGGGTCCCAAAGTATCTTATTATTATCGCCCAATTGCAATTAAATGTAACACGTGAAATTGACATTTCCGTTTATAAAGTCTTAAATGAGTTGTCGGAAGGATGAGCGTCAGGGCGCTTTAAAAGCGTCACTGAAGAAGGCCAACACAGAAGATTTGGATATGCTATACGATGAATTTGAAACAGATCACCGAGGTTTGACAAGCAGGCAACAAACAGCTTGTGACAGGGGAGGCGATGTCCCTACCACGCCCTCTTCTACAGTATCCAATTCTTGTTTTGAATTTCTTATCCCAATCTTTTTTACTGTTTTGCTTCTAGGCTCGACTAATGACTCGAACTGGGAGACCGGGAACTCGCTCCACGTTTTCAACTGTTGTGCAACCTAGCAACAACTTAATTATTGAATTGATATAATTTAAAACTAATTTGTTAATAGGAAGAATGTCGTATGCCCACTGCCAGAACCTTAGCTTCAAGGTGCGGAACTGCTCGGCCAATCACGGGGACTGTCGTTGGCGACCATTCAACGGGGCTCAACAGACCAATGACTGCTATCCGCGGTGCTGGCTACAATGCTCCGCAAAGCAAGTTGGCAAATGAATTTGATCCGATGAAAATGGGTCAAACAATTGAAAGCTCAACTCTGACTGCCGAAGCTGCGTTAGATGCTTTTGAGATTTTCGGAGCAAGCAAATCATTACATACAATTGTTCATATTTATCGTTTTAGTTCACTGGATAAATTACGGAAACTGGAATGCAGGATTTGGGAGTTAATTGACGAGTCATCAGTAGCCAATCACGAGAGGGACTTGAAGAGGGCGTTGGAGCTTGCCAAGGAAGCAGAACTCAAGGAAAAGGTTTTGCAGAAGCACGAGGACGACGAAGGATTCATTTCTACGCATGATTGGGATCTCACATTTTCCGTATTTTTTTTAAACTTAAAAATGTGCAGATATCGTGTTAAATTATTGCAACATCTTCAGGTGATCTTCAATTTGGCTCTTCAATATGAAGAAAACGATCTTTTGGGAGAAGCTCTCAATTACTATAGCGCTCTCTCTGGAGAAAAATATTCAGATCACGGTCCAAAGGTTAAACTAAACATTGGTAACATTTTTGTGAAGAAGCGGCAGTACGCCAAAGCAATTAAAATTTACCGAATCGCTTTGGACCAGTTGGGAACAAACGAACAAGGAACGAATAAGCGTTTGAGGTAATTTTACATTTATTTTGTGAAAGCTTTTTAAATTTTACCATTGATCGCCCTGAAGGATAAAGCTCCTGCAAAACACTGGTTTGGTCCTTCTGGAAATGGACAAGTACGCCGACGCCGCTACAAATTTCGAAACAATTATGGTAGAAAAACCAACTTTTGCCGCGGCCTTTAATTTAGTTGTGGCAAACTATTTGCTTCAAGATTCGTATGCTACAAAATCCAGCTTCCAAGAGTTGCTTCAAATTCCGTTGCCAGCAGAAGACGAAACTTGCTTGCAGCTCAAGGCAAGCGTGATGAGTTTTGAAGATTTTCATTTTTTCATGTTTTTGTTCAATGTTTTTTTTATCAAATTCTTGAATTATTTTGATGTAGGATGATGCTAATTCGCATGACCTTTTGGACCTCTACAGCCATGATGCTCTTTCGAAATATAATGCTGGAAAGAAAGCATTTGCAGAAAAGTGTGTGATCACAGCAGCTTGCCTAATTGCGCCGCTGATTGAAGCGTCATTGGCTGAAGGATATGATTGGGTCATTACTGCCATCAAGTCATCGCAACACGCTTCCTTCTCATCGGCACTTGAGGTAATTTAATTTATGACAGAAATAACATAAAGTTTAAATTTTGAGATTGTATTGGATGAAACATGTAAGATTCGATCATAAGATCAAAGATTTCAAAATATTTCATTAGTTGGCTTATGCACTTCGCACATTTTCAATTTTAGTGTGATTGATTTCAGATTAGTAAAGCAGTTCAACAAATTAAACAGGGTGACATCAATGAAGCCGTTGCTATTCTACATGAATTCGAACGAACAGAAACGAAGTTTCAACCCACAGCCGCAAACAACCTGTCTTTCATTTACTACCTGGTAGATGAAAAATATTGTATAAAACTATCCAATATAATAAATTTATTCCAAACAGCAAGGAGAATATTCGTTGGCCCTTAAGTACGGGGAAATTGCAGTTTCTGGTGACTGCTACAATGAGGTATGCGTGAATGAAGCTTGGAGTAATCTTTCTAGAAAATCATTGCCATTTTTTTTAGAAATCATTTCTAAACCTTGGAAACAGCTTGGCAGCGCTTGGTGACTTGGAGAGAGCTCGAACGCTCTACTTCGCTGCATATCGCCTAGATTCTTCTTCAATTGAAACCATGTACAATTTGGGATTAGTGGATCAGCGTCTTGGGCATTATGACAACGCCCTCATGAGCTTCATGAAAATTCTGCAAATTCTTCCCACTTGTGCAGACGTTTTGTATCAACTTGCTTTCACTTATGAACTGATGCAGAAACCTGAAAATGCCATTGAGTACTACCTCAAAACACTTGCAATCAATCAAAACGATTCAGGCATTTTCAAGAAATTGGGTATTAATGCAGATCGGCTCGCTGGCAAAGAACAAGCCTACTCTTACTATTCCGAGGTAAAAAAAAATGGATTTTCATAATATCTTTTAAACTGTCAAACTTATTTTAGGCCTTCAAGTGCAACCCTACAGATGCCTTCGTAATTAAGTGGTTGGCAATGTATATGATTGAAGCAGGCCTTCCAGAGCAAGCAATGGAGTTTTTCATTAAGGGTCTTCAAGTTGACCCCCGTGACCCTCTCTGGCTTCTGTCAATGGCCTCTTGCCAGAAGCAGTTAGGAAATACGAGTGGAGCTATTCATTACTACAAGCAAACGCTTCAATCGTTCCCTGACGATTTACAAGCACTTGAAGGTCTGGCGACCCTTACAAAATGTATGAATCCGAAGGAAGCGAGTTGGTACAGAAAGAAATGGGAAGATCTCACTCGAAAGTTGAATCATGAAGTGGCAAATCCTTCTTGGCAAATGACCCAATCCTGTTCACGCGGTTCAATTCTGAGTCCAATTCAGAAACAACAGTGTCGACAGGCTGATGAAATTGAAAAACGGTAAGGTGGCAAAATGTGGTATGATTTATGAATTAATTTTCATCCAAAGTTCCAGGACGCCGCGTTGCCCAAGGGTGGCTCTTCAACCGGAACTGAATCAGCAGCTATGGAACTTTGATGTTTCTGAAAAGAGCGAACCGGAAGAAACCGAAGAAGAGTCGTCTTAATACCTCTATTTAACTCCAGACAAATTATTCTAAGAATTTTACAAATGAGATTTTATTATAATTCAAAAATATTATTAGACTTATTGAGCTTAATCAGGAGCTGTCTTTTATATCAATTCCTGAATCAATATTGAGATTTGCAAGAGATATTGTGTCAGCAACTGATGAAAGGGCTTCTATTATATTTGAAGGAAGATACGCGAGTAATTTGTCCTTTTCTGCTGCATTTGACACTATGCTACGAATTTCGTCGTTGGTGATCAGGTCCAGTACTGTGTGACCGCCTTCAATTTCTGCATTCTCTGACTCTTTCATTACAAAATTTTCGATGAGTGGGTCAGCCTAAAATTAAGTATTTATTATTAACAAATTCGGTGCAAGGTTTTTAAGCTGTTTCAACGATTCATTACTCCAAAATATAGCAGAAGAGCGCTGAGGGTTACGCTTGGGCATTCCACTGTCACTGCACAATGAAGAGCCGTGTCACCGCGATAATTCTGGGCGTTTACCAAATTCTTTTCTCCTGCCTAGAATGGAGAACAATTGGAGCTCCAAATCAATGCAACCGCGCACATCTGTATTTTTTGTATTACATACCGACTTCAAAAGTAAAAGTGCCACTTCAGGAATTCCTAGTTCAACGGCAATGTGAAGCGGTGTCCTACCATAAGTTCCCTCCTGACAAAGAACGTTGACTTGCGCACTGCATAGCATTTCAACGGCATCAAAAAACCCGGTAGCGACTGCTAAATGCAGTGGACTCAAACCTGAATTAAATTTCAATTAATCAAATAGAGCAATAGTTAAACACTTAAACAGCTTTCTTACTATTATAATTTAATCTATCTATAACGTGGTATGATTTTGGTGAAGACAAGAGGTGATGCAGACAGTCGGTATGCCTCGACTTAATTGCGAGGTGTATTGGCGTATCTCCATCGAAATTAGGAATTGAAATATCCGCCTTGAATGATATGAGCTCTTTTACATAGAATTCCGCGTTCAAAAGAACCGCCATTGCTAAGGGCGTGAGACCACTTGTGTTGGTATCGTTGATAATACTGGAAACATCCTGGGACTTGCTCAACGTACTTAGGATTTGAGCAAACGGATCGGGCTGGTCGTATAAAATTGTTGTGTGCAAAGCACTAGAATTTAGTAGTTTATTAATTTTTCCAATCAATCGCCAACATGTTATAAGTTCATTTATATCCTTACTTGTCTCCATTTTCATTTACGAGGCAAAGAAGGTGTCGAAGCTTTTGGAGTACTATTTGAAAATCTGAAGTTTCTGCCCAGCTATGTAAACTCTCACCAACGCTCAGCGCTACACTAAGAGCTAGTTCTTTTGGATCTTTGGCGGCTTTCAAATGGATCAAATCACAAGGGAATTTGAAATTCGCGCCTTGCCTCGCTGAGCAAGTGCTGGATCCTGAAATTCCAGCGCCATTATCGTTCTCGACGTTTTGATTATTTACCCCAATCTCATCGGGTACTTGTTCTCGGTAATGAGGACTTCTTTGATCTCGATTGTCGGTACTCCCTCTTTCAGTTCTCACAGTTTCTTGGCGTGGCATTTTTCTCACTAAAATTGAGAAATTACATAAAAAATAGTATTGAAAAATGGTAAGAACAAATTTCATAAAACATACGTCTTTCAATCGGTTTGTATTTAAATGGAATTTGTTGACTTGTAGATCCGTCGGAAGGACGCTCTAGTTGGATCCAAACATCGACGTCAGTGTCAATGTCACACGAGCGGTATGGCGGAGTTCTGCTTATTAGCATCAATTAAAAAACTTTACATTTATTGAGAAATTTTCTAACGGCTGATAACTTCTCACTTGAACACAATTGCGTACTGGTGATGAACATCCAGTTTGCTGAATTTCCCATAGGCCTTCCAAATCTCAATTCCCTTGTCGTTTTCTTGAAAGAATTTAATTTGAATGTTGTCTGTAAACACGAAGAGTAAGGTACAAATTAGATCAATAGGTGAACAATGACGTCCTGGGTTTTCCATACTTTTGAATTTGACCGCTACATTTCTGTGCGTAGATTTGTTTAACAGATTAAAATCCAGGATAAATAAAGCTAAAGTTCATGGCCAATGAAGCCGAATTGCGTCAATGGAATTTAATTTACGGTTGTTTTTAATTATAAATTATTTAGGTAATTTCCGTTGCTTACGTTTGTCCACTTTTTCTACAAGAATGAACACTTCCTCGTCGCCTGTGCAGA
>VYYI01002603.1:0-14381 GCA_021029175.1 Bilobella aurantiaca | reverse complement strand
AACCTTTCCTCCAGACTGTGTCTTGTGCCAGTCTGGAAATAATCATATGTGAATAACCTACGGGAGTTGATGGTCGCGATCGACGTGGACTCAAGAGGCGGGGCTACGACGATCGTGACAGTATTTATTGAAATGATCTCAATTCTACCCGAATAAAGATGTTTTTCCTTAATGATAATGATGTAGTGGCGAAGATCCTTTAGTTACCAATTTTCCAGTTTTACTAACTTTATTTTAATTACTCTGAAACCAAACTATGATTAATCACTTAATTAAACAAAATAGTTAACTAACTCAGTTAATTAATCCTGCTATTTTGTGCTACTATTCCCGTCGGCTCCTAAATTGGTTCTAATTAATCCTACTCTTTGCGACTGCTCTGGTCGCGTTACAAAATGGTTTTCGTTCTTTCCACTCGCCTCGCGGACGAAGGGCGCTATTTCAAACTCGCGCTGCCAATTGTGTCCAGTTCCAAGCCTGTCCTACACCCATAACTGTCACAACACCAATTGTCTCCAGTACTAAAACTGTTTGGAGCTAAATTGGTGGGAAATCAGTAATCCCCTATACTAATTAATTAATTAATTACAATTATTCTACAGGATTAGCTCCTTCAATTAATGTAGAAAAAAGTGTCATTATATTCCGAGCGATTCCACTAAACCCAAATTTTCCCAATAAATCAATTTGAAACAATCAATTAAGGTGGAGAGAATAGCGTTAAAATATTTGCTAACGTTGTGCATCGCTTGACGATGATCCTACTTTTTGAAGTATTTCCACTAAACGAGGCTTCTGAAAGTTTCCAGTGTTGGAAGGAGACTCCGATTCTTCATCCTCCGTCGAGGACTCGTCCTCCAAATCTTCACCGTTCGAGTCATCAGAGACCAAGCACAAATCCTAAATCAGTGATAAAAGTATTGAGAGAGAACAATTAAAGCAACAATGTTCGGACTCACCATTTCAACGTACGACTCCGAATCATCCGGAACATTTTCAATTTCAATATTCTCTTTCTTCAAGGTTACTAGATGCTGGTTGGCCTGCTTCATCTGAGGTAGAAAGGCTCTGACCCTATCAAGAACGTTGTTAGCAGTCTCCAACCTGGAAGTGATTGGTCGCTTCTTATCTCTTATCATGCGTTCCAGAAGGGCTTCCTTTCTTCGACCGACTAGTAAAAAAACAGCGCAAGTATTTAACGTGGCACGTGAGAAACATTCATGGAAAACCTTGTGTTAACCTTACTGGCCCGACACGATGGCACATCCAGTTTCGGTCTTGTCTGAGGAGACGGACAAGAAGACTCTGGTCCACACTCCGAAACTGGAAGCGGATTAGGCATTGTAATGGGACGAGTACCAGACCCTACAATGGCCACGGGCTCCTTCAGCATCGGCTCCGACATTCAAAACTATGGTATTGAAATGGATGCTTTTAGTAAAACGTTTAGAAGAAAGCTTGAACGATTATACATTTCAGTAAAATTGTTGACTTGCTTTCAACTAATTAACTTGCCACGAAAGGAATTTGAATACTATAAAGTAGTGCTCGATGTTAGTTTCTGATGAAAATGGCGAACTATTAAGGGATATGATTTAATCGACCGGTAATTAAAAGCGAGAAACGAATAATTCAATTCATAATAAATGCCCCAAACTCCAGTCCATCCAGATGATCATGTAAATAAAGCAGCTTTACATGTGGACGACTTGATAATCCCGGGTTTCATCATGCGCCAATAACAGAAAAAGATTGAGAATTTAATGGTAACTGACAATTGCCTTGCCACCATATGTTTAATAATTAATTGTCAATTAGAGATGTGGACACAATTATAAAATAGTTGACTCTTGATTGGTATTGGTACTAAGCTAGTTAGCATTTGAGTATAGGGAAATACGTGCGAACCAAAAAATAAAATGTTTTTAGATTCTTTCTTCCTAAATTAATTGAATAATTAACTAATTGAAATATCTTTGGCATTTTCCTAATATCATCGCTTGATCCCATGAACATTTGAAAGCAAATCAGGATGAACAAACTGTAGACCACCACCACCAGCAGTAGCAAATAGTGTTGACAACTGCCTCAATTAGGTTCAGCATTTCCGCTTCCAGTTCCGGCATTTTGTCAGCTCTTCCCATGTCTCGGGTCTCCTTAAAAATAATGCTCAGATCCTGCGAACGATAATTAGTTAGTAATTGACATAAAATGCTGTTAGGCCAATGTAAACACAAGGCTTACCGATGTCTGTTTTTCCAAATTAATATCCAACATCACAATGTTCTTAGTAATTCTATAATTCGAGTTAAATTAATTAGTTGTCTGGAGTTCGTTTATTTTAAAAAATTTGTTTTCTGAAAATGGCGATGTGTAGCCATACGTACTTTGGCGAGACGTTGT
Source organism: Bilobella aurantiaca (assembly GCA_021029175.1). Lineage (NCBI taxonomy): Eukaryota > Metazoa > Arthropoda > Collembola > Poduromorpha > Neanuridae > Bilobella > Bilobella aurantiaca. The sequence continues at coordinate 11,978 of VYYI01002603.1, read as the reverse complement.
CAGAATTGGGACTAAAAATTGCCAGGTGATGGTTTGACTTATCGTGAGAAGCAAAGTAGCGGAAATTGTGTGAACCCCCTTGAGTAATTAATTTGAGCAAATTCTATTCAAAGGAAATTAACGACCATTACAATTTTAATCGGATTGATTACAACCCATGTCAATACCTGATAAAATGAAACTGGCTGCCGCAGTAAACATCCTAGTCGTGGATCAATTTCACTCACAGATTTTACAAAGACTAATTCCAATAATTCTCCAAATTCCCAGTAGGTCAATTCTCCAACCTAAAATTGTGAGTGTTAACTTTACTCATACTGTATATACGAACATAAACTTACAGTCTCTCTTAAAATCAAATCTTCCTTTTGATTCTTTTGTCGTTCCTTATTGGGCAAGACGAGGCGCTGCCATAGAAGATCTCGTCGACAGTCTACGGATGCAGTGCTAACCAAGTCACGTATTCTTTCTTCGACCCAATTCACTTGTTCAGATACGATTTGCTGCATCATTTGCTCGTGAGATGAAAAGAAACCCATGTAATGCACCGACTCTTCCCTGAAATTCAAGTAACGTATGGATAGTGCCGTACAATCCCGACAAAAGTTAGAAGTAAAAACACTTACCGAATTCCAGGATAGTCTCGACCAGTACCCTCGGCCGAATTTGAATCGGCTTGTGCCCCACGATCTTCAACTGATGCCTTCCGATTAATAATCTTGGATTCGTTTACGCCAGTTGCCATTTTGAATTCTCGTCGATAACTCAACGCCTCCGGCGTATTTACTACGCATAACTTCCCATCTCCCACTTCTTCGTTCACTTTAGGATAAAGTTCCCTTGATAAATTAATAAAAGTTGAACAAGCCAATATTCAATTATTTGTCTCATCTAATTACTTACCTCCTGCTGGTGAGAATGATGTAATATTTTAAACGAAGCACAGAAGGATCGACGGAGTAGGGAAGTAGATAAGGCGGAGAATCATGCGCGATTAGAAGGGTCAAATCAAATTCATCACATTGTCGCTCGTCGTCCATGTCTCTGTATACTATCTTCTTTGAGGACATGTCCACTAAAATGAACTGTTGAAGACAATGCTTTCAAAGAAAATTCTTGTTAATTAGTTGTTAGTAATTCGCAAAGGTGTTAGGTACTGTACATAATATTCAAACGCTAAAGTTCTAAAACATTACCAAAATGATGCTAAGGTTCTTACGTTATTCTCGTAGTTTCGATCAACAGTCATTCGAATCACCTTCATATTATACAGTTTTTCCAACATATAACTGAAAAGGATTGTCGCCGGAGTGGTCACGTTTTGAATGGTCATCATTCCTGGAGACAAAAAATAAAACAAAGTTCAGCCTAACCTAAATTCAAGCCCAAGCGCTAACTTATGTACCAATGTGAACCGTATTCCTTGCAAAATTAGGTCCCTTTGGATAATACTTGATGAAATCGTCCAAGAAATTTGTAATGTGGTATCCTTGTTTGAACAGCAACTGTCTTCCCAAAATGTAAGAATGGATACTTCGCAAATGGAAGTCATACGTGAAGGAGTGTAGGTGCATAAGGACTTTCATCTTTTCACATTGACTAACAAAGTCCAAAATGTTCTAAAACAAATTTCACGTTTCAAAATTTCATGTTTAACTTTTCCCCAATACTCGCCACCTACTTGATACGATGCGGCACCCTTCCTCGGTTTTCGATTCTGAATCCGTGTCACTTCCAGTGTATGTATTTTCGAATAGAAAAACGGTTCTGCTAAACCCACTTCGAAAAGAATAATGCCACCAGGCAGACTTTTTTGAAGATAGAAAACTTTTTCCTCTCCACTTCCGCTGTCCTCACGAACTCTTCTTGAAAAATTGTTAAAGGTCACACCCATGCTATGGCCCGATTGACTCGAACTAGACGAAAGCATACTGGCTCCGCTGATGTGGCGGAGTCTCTCGTTGTCGCCAACTTCGGCTTTACTAGCACCTTGAATTCTGACAATAAGCAAAATAGACGAAAGATTCAGTGAAATATTAATCGAGCTCTACTTTTATATTCTTCAGCTTACAATTTCTTTGAAGCAGCGTTTCTACCCTGAATTGGTATGAAACCCAACGTTTGTAGATACTGCATATACTCTTGAATGAAGCTGTCACATAAGGCGATGTGCCATTTTTCGTCGCCCTTCTTTCCAGTGCCTCCACTGAGGCTAGCCAGAGAATGGTTCCCACTTGACGCTTGACTTTCTTGACTCAGCTGTGACGAAGAATTTTGCCACAGTCCCCAAATTGACTTACTTCTTCCCTTCAAATGATGTGACACTGCGCCGGAGTCGATACTTTTCTGTGAAGTCCCAGAGTCGTGTCTCGACCGAAGACCGACAAGATCAGCCTACATAAAGTTAATTAGAATTGGAACAGTTTAATTGTGCTATAGATTTGTAATTTCTGAAACCTTTAAATGAAAACCGAGTGCTTTTGGGTTAGGATCTGAAAGCGCTCGCGACTTTTTAACAATTCCAATACTATTGTCCCGTGTACAAGCAATTTCACTTCTCCATCTGTCAATATTAATTAATTGAGAAACTTCATAATTGAACAGATTAAAAGACGAAGTGCTTCATTATTGAAACCTTGGTAAAAATATTATCGGAGTAAAACAATAGTGTAATGTTCGGGCAGCTTGTTTAAAAGCCTGAATTCCATCAGCTCCTATCACGTTCGAAGCACTAGGACCTCTTGAAAGCCAATATTGAAAAATTGTATTCTTGGATTCTAAATCATAAAAACGAAAGATTACAAGGTGTAATTCAACAAAGAATGTTGCCAAATCAAACCTGATTTTTCAGACCCCAAAATGTGTTTCATTTGGTCATCGACTGCTCTGAATGGGTCCGTAATTACATTAGGTATATTAAAGGCAGTTGCCTGATGCTTCAAATTTCTAAATAAATATAGAACTATCTGAAGAATACTCCAAGAATTAACAGTTCAAAAACGAGGGATTCAAAAAATACCGAAAACTTTCCAAAAAGGTTGTAAAATTCTTGAGAGATTTAGATTTTTTCATATTTGGTCTGGTCGTGGAAAACTCTTTCGGTGGGTTTGGATAACGAAGTAAAGCCTCCACTTCAGCCCCGCCACAAATAAATTGATTGGTCATATTCTCCTAGAAAGTAAACATTCTTTCTAAAATGAGCATTAATAAAAGCAAAATTAATTAAAAACAAATTCGTAACCTAGAACAATTTTCATAGTAATACATTGTAGTGTAGTAATAATTACATTGCTTACATTACTTGCAGGAATGGGTGATGGCCGCGTAATTGCCTGATTGTAAAACAAACCTGACTTCTGACAATGAACCGAACTCAGAAGGCAAGAGCGAGCATTGAGCCAAGTGGCAAGGAGTTTTGTGGAATCAATTAAACGATCAGTCGCTTCTTTTGACCAATTGTAAAACATAAACGTGATCTATACAAAAAAACAATGCAAATAGTTACTCCAAATACAAATAATGTGCAACTTATGTTATAATAGTAATAGGGAGTAAGTTATAATCCCATTGTAGAAAAACTTATAGAACCTCTTTCGAATTCCGCCTTAAAGTCAACCCCATATTTATACTGCTCAACATAACTCTATGACATTGTATTCTGTGTACTAACATGTACAGGTGTTATTGTTACACATTATTATTATAAATACCTTTGAATTAGTTAATTTGGAAAGGAGAAGTCGTTGACGCGGAATCAAAATCGGATTTGTGTTATTGTCAGGCTCATTGAGGAGGCAAGCTAAACCGGTCGCACTTGTAGGCCTTGGAAGTTTTTCAAGCGAAACGTAGGATCCCATCGGCGTCTGATCCCACGCCGAAGCAATTAGAGGTTCAAATTTATATTGACTTTTATAGGCTACAAATCAAATTATGTCATACTTTAGGAGAGAAAACATCGGATTACATCAATCAACTACTGAAAACTTGAACACGAGTTTTCAAAAAATCAAATTCTTAATTCAACTTACGCTCAACAACAAAGAATTGTGGATCAATCGAACCGACGCAAAATTTCCAGTGTATGAGGTTCCGTGAAATTAATATACATTCATCCCCTCCAGCAGTTGGGTGGAATTCTTCAGGGACATTAAATAGGTTCACCAAATCAGTTGAGTAGTTGTCCAAAACGTTTCTCCCACCCACTGCCTCCAATTGGTGAAGATTGCTTTTGAGGACCTTTAGCTCAGCCTCCAAATTTTTTCTCCGCAAAAGACGTGCATCCGCGAAAACCCTCTCTCCAGCACAAAAGATTCCTTTGCTCTCAGTACAGTATTCTAACTTCCAGAACTGCTTCGGATCGTGGTCTGGTAGGATTTGCTGAACCAACTTCTCAGTCTCACCCACAACAGTTTCAATAGGATGACGACAGGCCAATTCAATATTAACAATCCGAACTGAAGGAACCTTCAACTCCAGCCCAAAAGTGCACCATGCCGGCAGGAGCTGCTTATAGTGGTAATGCAAATGACCCGTGTCCCCTGTCTCCAATCTTGAGATGTAATATTTATTATTTACCCAAATTATAATATTGACACCAACAAAATTTTATTCACTGTTAGCCCATACCGGTTTAATCCAACAATGAGTGGGTCCAATTGTTGTAGTCGTCCTTTGCCCAAAGTTTGCCCCTTGATCAAGGATAAAATGGCAAACGATCATATATTATTTTCTTAAAATAATTATCCACACAATAATCCGTATGTATTAAAACAGGAGGAGGGTGTAAATGGGGAAGGGTAGAGGGGAGATAGTTAAGATTATCCAAACGGAACGGGCTTGTTTGGCTGTTCAATCCTAGTTTCCCAAGTTGAAAGCTCACCGGAAATGGAAACGCCATAGGAGAAGACGCTCTTCCGGGATTTGATTTCCCATCATGTCCCGATCCTAGACGTGCTAAAATACAAAGAATATTAAACATGAATTATATTTAAAATAAATCCATTATTAACTCCTTTTAAAACCAAGCAAAACATCTATTGGGATCCAATTTTAGTGTCACACCGAAAAAAGGCAAGATGACTCTGGGGAGGACACGAATGTCTTGGACCAGCACAGGATATGAGAAATGCAAACCTAAACAAGTATAAACTCAAAATTTACTTCAATGTCACTACTTTTCACAAACAGAATTATTATTACAAAAGGTGAAGGCCACTATAATTGACTAAAATTGACTAAAGCCTCGATATTATAGAGAACATATATTAACCAAGCCATATACAAGAAAATGAACAACACGAGGTGAGATTCAACGATACAAACACATGAAACATGTGTTACAACATTTGGTGACAAAATTAGTTTAAGTTAGTGTGGTGGAAAGTTTTTACCATTGACTGACAATGACCTGAGTCGTGTATCGGGTACTTCCAAATTTTTGTCTTGCCTTGGTCCCTGTGCCATAACGACACTATTTCGTCGTGCTTGATCTACCTTGGACTCTGTATTCTGGCCTACCGTATGCAATTTCCTTCCCAGCACAATGCCAGGAACAATCCCTGGGATTTCTAGTAGTGTCAATTTATCAATATCATGACAAATTAGCTATACTTTCCATCCATCCTAATATTAGCAGATAGATTTTATCCATACATCAAATGCTTATTATATTCCTGAATAGTTTTGACCAATTCGAAAAATTTACGCTCAAGAAAGATTGCATAAAAGTTCTCCTTACTTGGCGTATTGGGCGCGGAAAATGAGAACGAAAATTGTGAATTTTCTGCAGCGATTGAAAGTCCACTACCAGAAGTCAGAGGAGCAGTGAGAAAGTAAAATTCGGTCGTCAAGTCCCAAATTGCATGCTTTATCGCCGACGTTAAGTAGCTCTTGAGTAGGTCCAAGTTAATCCTTCCCTGTTTCCACATCCGGAGCTCAACGAAAACTAAATTTAAAGACACATAAGATCATCGGGAAGTGAAAACATAAAAGCATACGAATGGCTAGTAAAACGTCAACATTTATAAGGTTATTAAATGTGTATACCAGTATTCCCTACTTCCTCTGTTTTAACCCTCGCTTCAAAATCTTCGGCTCGGAATTCAGACAAGAATGCATCTGACATTGGGCGACTCCATTCAGCCGTGGAAATGTGCTTTCCGTTTACATCGACAAGCGAAACAGCGACTGCTGCAATTCCACGGCTGCCCGTACCGCCCCCTCCAGGACGCTGATTGTATAAATACATTGTGCTTACTTGTTCTCCTTCTCCCTCAAAATCAGTGACATCCTAAATAGCATTTAAAATATTTAGCATTTTTTTAATCGATAAACTCGAAGATGACTTTCTTACACGAAAATGAAATTCCGATCTTAGCTCTGTGTACTTAGGTACATAAAAGAACTGCAACAAATTTTGATGAAGGAAATATGCAAAAGCTGGAAGGTGCTGAAACGCATATGCGTTGATACCATTCTACAAACAAAGCATATTTGGAAAAATTGTGAGATTGAGTTTACTACACTACATTACACACATGTAGTGTAATTTAGCCGTATTTAGTTTCTTTACTTTTGATTAAAAAAATGTGCTTGCTTTAAATTCATTGAGGAAAACCATTCTTACCTGCAGTATAGTATCTGGAAGTGAGTTGATTTTTTGAATAAATAAAACATCCTCAGGTGTCAATTTACAATGCGGATTCCTATCCAAGGTCACCGATAGAATGTCCATTACGGCGTCATCCAATTTGTTCCTAAGTGACTGCACCAAACTTTCTTTGATCTCATCACCTACATGTATAGTTAAGTTTTATACATTAACACAGATCCAACTGCAGATTCTGATTAAAACACCACTACCAGCATCCGTAATTCCATGGACTCGAAGCAAAATAATACTCTCATTCTTCTCGGGAGGTGGAGTAGTCGATGTACTCTTGATGAGTCCTCGACGATTAAGTGAAATCCTGTCCTCTTCAGCGTCCTTTTGTAATTCAGTACTAGCCTATCGATTCCAAAGTAAAGTAATGAAAAACCATTTTGACGTAGAATAAATTGAAGTTTGTTACTTACGACTTCCGCATCATTAGGTTCTCGTGTCGAAACATCAGAAGATTTGTCTTCCATTCGATACAATCTGCGGAAAAAAATTTAATCTTAATAGTGGTGAACGCAATTAGTACTTCCTAAAAGGATTTATTGCCTACCTTAAATAGAAGACATTTCCGGATTGGTCTTGATAAACAAACATATTCTGCCGATTTTGGACTTCGAACGCAATTAACGTCCCTTGGAGTGTCTAAAAACATTCAAAACAACCAATGTAGCAAGCTAGTAAGCAGCTTTAAAGAAAAAACCGAGATCAAAACACAAAAGTCAACAAATTTATTCCTACCTTGATTCCGCTTGAAACCAAGGACTTTCCAGGTCCAGTACGAAGGCGCGAGTGAAGGACGAACTTTGTTTCCCAAACAACATCACAAGCAAAGTACCCTGAAGGGAACTGTTTCGGCTCAATTTCGCCTTCCCCCTCCAAATCTGTTTGCGCCAAAACAAAATTATTGGATTAATTGACTCATTTTAACCATCAGCGGTAAGTGAATTGACTACCTTCCATTCTTCTGTTGACAATCGGAGGCGCATAATGAAGACCATGCTCAACGTATTCCAGGGAAGTTGGCTTCGCCTCAATTAAGTTGCTACACTGCCGCGTATCATGTAACTGCTGGAGCAAGATGTCTTGATTTACAATTCTACAAAGAGCATAGAACACAGCAAAAGTAGAAAAAAAAGAAGAGAATGTGGGTTTCGTTTGAATCAGAATATTGAAAAAATAACTAAATGCCAAACAAACCGTTTGAGTTGTCGGACTAAGCGCACCATCTTATTTCGCAAACAGATTAAATATTCGTACAGAGTAGGATTGTCCTCGTCATATCTAAGTAGCATGAGGAATCGAATTTAAGCGAATTCATTTTGATTGCCAATTTCTCATTGGTAGATATCAACAAAACGCATCACCTGCTATGAAAGTATATGACAACCTCCTGCACGGAGAGTTTACATATTATCCAGAATGGAGGCAAATTGTGGTTGCGTGTGGCCGTCTCAAGCTTTACTTCACAATCTTCATCTTCAGAATCACTCCCATCCCCCTCGTAGCCTAAATAATATTTGACAAACTCTAGCCTTAAAGTTTCCAAAATGTAATTCTACCGATCTTATCAAAACCTACCATCTTCGTTCGTGTTCGTGCTTTCAACAAGGCTCGATATTTCACTGAATTGACTTGGCGTTGGCAAATAATTTGACCTTTCGGTCATCTCCCGCCTCAATGGTTGGTGCTGTACGGTATCTTGAACCTCAGCTTCGGACAAATTCCCAGCCACAATTCTACTTCGTCCAAATTCCTGCCCCGAAGACTTGCGCAGTTTCCTTTGTTGATTTTGTTGTTCTTGACTGGCAGAAATTTGAAGAATCTCAGGATCATCCAATTCAAATTCTACTCGACTGCTAGACGCATGAGGACTTTCGGAAGGAAGTTGCATGGTTTCGTAATTGGGTACATCCTGCAGCTTCAAAGACATCTGCGACTCTGGAGGTGGAAGTAAATGTGAAGTTTACTTGCATAAGCATTAGATACTCCGATTTGTTTTTTACCTGTTTTCCATCCATCGTCTCCTGAACAGCTTTGGGAATTGCTAATTATTTTCTTTTTTGGGATCGGTACCAAAAAAAAGAGAGAACCTTCTTCCTTCAGTTCATACCCCTCAATATGTGACTTTCTATATCTCTGCAAGATAATTGCATCAAAATAAGATACCACAGAAATACATAAATTGACAAAAAAGTTGTACCTCCTTGAATTTCTCGTATCCCACTTGTGTAGCGTTATTGACAAAGTTGAGAGGAACCAATGTGACTTGACAACCGGGCTTTCCAGCAGATTTCTCAACGTGACAAGCAACAAGCATAAGAGCCAATTCTGTCATGGGACTCGACTCCCATCGAAATGAAGTCACCTCATCCTTAAGCAGCCATTTCACCTGTATATTTCAGAGCCGCCGAATTATATTTTTGAAGCAGCAAGACATGTCTATTGCCTAGATAATTGGAAGTGTTTCAGCTTACGTCATCCACAACAGATTTTACTTGGTGGTATTGCTGAGAAGGTAGTGTTGGGTAGACCTTTCCGTGGGGATCAAACATTCTGTTCAATGAAAAGTAAAGCTTCAGCCAACTCTGCGTTTAAATTAAATTGTAATTTCGCACAAAAGTACCCAGAGAGAGAGTTTTCGCGTTCCTTGGAAAATGGTATCAAGTTGAGCTCTCCCTTCTTGCCTAATGGAACTGGAGACAAGCTACACATTGACGAAGTTCGAATTGTACCTGCCACTCGATAGTCGACTTCTTCCACTTCCACAGGAACGGTTAAAAATACAAATTCCAAAAAGAGCTCAACTTTTTCATTTGGATCCCCTTCCTCGAAACTGTCGCCCAGTGCCTCCGCAATTTCCTCTAAAATAAAATAAAATGTCAAAGTGAACTCCCAAAACTAAAGATTAGAAGTTTAAGAAGTAGTATTTTACCTATGCATGTAGGTATATCGTAGACCAAAAATGAACCCGAAAAATCACCCTGAACATATGTACATGCCAAATAGAGGAACAACGGCACTGGACCATGGTCTTCGGATAACACTTCCAAACTTATACGGCAAATTTTGAAAGTTAATTAATTCAACATCTAAATAATACGGCAACGTCTTACTACCATTCATCCAATGTAAAGAAATCGGGTCCTAGTATTGGATCTGCTTGATCTACATCTCCTCCCTCCAAAGAATTAATTACGTCCTCTCCGTTCCGTAAATCGGGTACAATTGATGAGTCTCCTTTTATTCCGGTTCCGCCGCTTTCCTCCACATCAGTTAAATTTTTTGAAGAATCGCTTCTGCTTTGAACTTCATTCTTTAAATTTTGAATCAGATGTGAACAAAACATAGTAAACTTTAATTTAATTGCAGAGTAACGATTACCAATTTGGGTTGCTCAGTATTTTTGTAGTAGAAGATTCCAGCACAATCCATAACCCAGTGAAAAGCGGAAAGAATTGATTCATTGAATCTTCTTTTTATAAAGGCATGTATATCTTTTAGTTCGTCACAAGATGGAGACGGAATTCCGTCTAAAGGATCCTCGCCTCGATTTCGCTTTCGCATCTCCTTGAAATGTCTGCAGATTGTCTACAAACAAAAAATAATACACAGAATAATAATTACGAAATATAAAGGTATAGCCTGGTAAAAGCATTACCTGTATAAATTCGCTCAAATTTATCTCTATTTTGGTTTCGCGGCACAGTCGCACGGCTTCTTGAACATCCTTGTTATGCATATAATTCCCGGCTTGGAGACTTTCAAAGAGGCCATGAACATACGATTTCGCAAAGGCAACTTCCAGTGTCCGGCAATGATTTTCCAAAGTTTCTCCGCTCGCTAGGACAAAATTGAGTGATTTGAAGTACAAGATTAAAAATAAAACTTATAAATAATTCTCCGACTCGTCTTACTTTGTGGAGGTTCATGCTCTTCAGATTTTGGTTCTGGGCTAACGTGCTTGGCTGGTGACTTCATCGGGATGGCAGGACTTCCTGACTTACGCGAAGGATAGGAAGCTTTATCATCACTGATACTGCAAACACGACAGTCGCTGAAGATGTCTTCTCCGCCTGCCGATGTTCTAAAAATTATATGTTCAGTGACGGCCGAGAGAGAGCTATCGAAGACATAAATCGGAAGCGTAATGGATCCATATTTGGCTTGATGATTAGGTGGGAAAAGTTTGTGATCTCGATCAGACTCAGGTTGAGGGTAGCCAGTTCGATTTCCTTGACTGTTTTCATAAGAAAATTGAGAATTGTCAAGTTGTTCGGATTCCGCTTTTGGGGAGACAATACTACTCGACTCTGGATCCTTGTTCGGAGGAAAGACTTTGCCCAGTTTAACCTTCCATGCAGCTTCCATCGAATTTGTGCGACACCGAAAGAGGTTGTCCAAAGAAGTTTTACGATTCAGTGCCTTCTTCGAGACAGGCCCCGACTCTCCACCAGATCTCACTCGAATTCTTTTCCGAACACCAATTTTTGGAGGAACTGGAGAATTTACAGAAGAGTCAGTTGCTTTATACTCAATTACGTTGACGTCCAGCCTGTCATCAATTTCGTTCTCATTCTCGTGTATTTGAGCTCTACTTTCGAGCGGTGTCGGAGTCGGAGATGTGGGAACGAGATTCGGCTCATTTATAAAACTGCTATCGATCGGATCTTCCGCAGAAAGAAGAAACACTGACTTGTCTTCGTTATCATTGTCAAGTGTCTCCAGAGACAGCATCAATAATTTAAGGTCATGATAAGATGCTGGGAGAATTGTGAGAATAAAATGCGAAGGCGAGTGTCCCTTTATGAAGCATCGCCAATTTGGATAGGACTCTATGTATAATTACACGATTTAAAGAAAAGAACGACGTTTCAGAGAAGATTGGTTACAGACCATGATCAAGCCTTCGAGGAAAGGGACGTTCCCCTTGGTCCAGTGGTCGAACGCGTTTAGTAATCAGTTCATACAACGTTTGATGTTCCTCAGGATGAAGCAGCACCTCACGTGTATGCATCTGAATGACGTTGTCGATCCACGAGTCGAACAAAATGGTGTTGGCACGATCACATAATATCGAAATTTCCGAATCGGAAACGACTGGAAAGCTCAACGAAAGGTCTGAAAAACATTATATAAAAGCATTGCATTTTCCTGCGTAATAATACAATTCCAAACAAGTAGAGTAATGGTACATTACTAAATATATTGTAACGCTGCACCCGAGGTGCCAGCGAAACTTAACGACGTGGCGGCTCGACGGTGGGTGGATGCGCTCAACGGTAGAGGTGGGGCGCAGCACTTGCTTGGCAAGGACAATGAA
>VYYI01002602.1:0-14384 GCA_021029175.1 Bilobella aurantiaca | reverse complement strand
GAAGATTAGATCTCGGCACCGACCCAAGTTAGGACAAGGGTCCTAACCCCCCGGACTACGGGCCTTGAGCATCCCTAATAATATTTAGATTTTGGATTTCTATCAATCCAGAATCAATGTCATACTACATACTAGATTCCGATGGGCCGGCGCCGCCTCAAATGTTAACGATCTGGATGATAATTTTATAATTTTTTTTTTCATCATATGGAACAATATACAAAAACAATAATTTTTATATATATATTGTCACGGTCACGACATCGATGACCTCAAGACGCCGTGCTCATTACTCCATAGAGTTAGTTAGTCATAAGTCACATTTAACGCAGACGTGTGTCTGCTTATCTTTTTGTCTCTACAGTAGAGTTCACGTTTTGTCCTTGTGTGCACGCCTATAAATAGTCGTGCATGTCGTGTAGTCGAGGCTCTGGATCGTTAGACCACCTTCGGCCCTGGTTCAGTCCAGACGTTTCTAGTAGCCGTAGTCGTCATCGCCCTACCATTACCTCTTGACTTTCTCAATTTATTGTTGCATAAATATACGTCAGTTGTCATTTTAGTCGTTTGTCAAGTCCAGCGCCGCAGTTTATTGCCCAAGCCAAGCAAGTGACGCGCCCCACTTCAACCATTGAGCGCATTCACCCACCGTCGAGCCGCCACGTCGCTAACCAGGATAATTTTGAAAATCTTATGTATTGGCTGCTCTGCAAGTATATAGTATACTGATCAAATTTTGAAACTCCAATAAACGTTCATTTTTTTATGAGAACATCGAAATTTCAATTAACACTCATTTTTTGATGAGAACATCGAAATCTCGATAAATGTTCAGTTTTTGATGAGAACATCGAAATTTCGATAAAACTTCAGCTTTTGATGAGAACATCAAAATTTCGAAATTTAAGTCTGAAACGTTTGTTTTTTGAAACAACCGTAATCTAACCGGTATACAAAATTAATAAAATGCACAAAATAGGGGACCACATAAATTTCTGAAATTCGCGTGTGAAATTGCATAAGGTTTTCAAAAATATAAATTTAAAAAAAAACTTTTTTCGAAATTTTGAGTAGTGTGAATTCTCATTTTTTTTTACAAAAAATTTTATTTTTGGTGTATCAAAATGGCCTAGTTTTATTGATCTTAAAAAAACGCAAACACTTGAGATCGTCTCCTATTCTTTAGGGGTTTGGAGTTGCCCGAGATGTTAGACAATCAGTCTCTCTCCTCTAGGTGCCGGAGATCGAATCTTACCATAGGCATACAAGTATGTGTGCCTGGGTGTCTCGATCCGCCGAGAAAACAACGCTTAATGACCAAAATATGCTATTTCGCGCATGCTTGGCGTGAGTGTCACTATCCGAACTAATAGATAGTGGGCTCCCTGTTACAAACATACATATACTACCGGCTGCTATTTCCAAATTTCGTCTCCTAGGTTGTTGATATTTATGCCGCATCCTGTGACAGCCTGTTACAGAAGAAAAGAATGAATTTCATAATGGCTGCATTACACTGTTTGAACCTGACCTACATACCTGGTTTATAAAATTCTTACAGAGTTGATTCAAAAGTTTGATAATTTAGTTCTCCAAATATATTTTATTGAAACAAACACATTATTTTTAAACTAAAGTCTGAAGTAAAGTCTGTCTACAGAAAAAAAACTACCGTATACCAATATTGCCGCATTCGACATTTTTTCATTAAAGTTTTCTTTTTACGGACGTTTATATTTAAAATCAACAGGCAACAAAACAATACCATCCCCTACATGTCGGCAAAAATTTTAGTCAAATTTTCCAAATTTTAGTTGCAAATTGAAATTATAGTATAAAAATGGTCGCCATTTTAGTCCCAACGCCATCATTCAATTTCCTTAATTGGTTTCACGAATTTTATTTTTGTATAAAATATTTACCCTTATTTCAAAAGCGTTGTTAGTAAGTCTTATATTTAAGTATACATACATACAATTCAGTTTTTTATTCTCTTTATTCTTATTTTTATTCGGACGTCGCTGCATCTGCTGGCGAAAGTTGCGCATTATAGCCGACTGCGCCTTGTATAAGTTGTATTTTGTTGAAGCAGTGTTCTTATATATATGAATGCCTAAACAGCGTGTTCATTAATTAATGGGGTAGGGGAGTGGGGGGTTGTTTTAGCCAAACGTATTCATTCGTATTTCGTCGGTGTGTATTTCATTCTCTTTATATTGTTTTTCTTTCTTAACTTTTATGTTATGACTTTTATCTTGTTCATGAATGTGGTCTTGTTATCAAAGGCCTCTGCAAAGAGACTCCTCAACCTGTGCAAAAAAAAAGTAAAAAAAATTAGTTGTACATCGTAACTAACGTAGCAGCCTAAGGCGTAATTGGCAGATAGAGTTGCATTTTACAAAACAGCAACTATGGTTGCACTTTGCGCAACTTGGCTATGTTAAGGTTAAATTACTGATGACAAGTCTTGCTATAGGAAATGCATGCAACTATTATTAAATTTTTTCCCCGAAATCACGACATTTTTTATAATGGACCAGACACAAGAGATGCAAATAATTTCCCTATTTGCCGTTTTTCAGAAACCGTATATTAGCAGTTCATTCGGTTTTTTTACGTGCGTACATAGCAATTTCTATTTCGAACTTGAATTGCGTATAAAATTATACTGCAATAATAACAATCCACATAATAGAAAGCAAGCAAGCAACCTTATCTTAGAGTATACAAAAATCAATTACTGTGGAGATAGACATTTGGACACAAAAATTATTTTCGCAAAATCTCCTGTCCAAGGATGGGCTTGCTTTGTTTTTCAAAATAAAAGATTCTATTTATTTGCTATAAATTATATTTTATTTGCGTAACTTACCACACACGTCATGACTCCCTGATCGCAGAATACATTGAACAAGGACAACATACCATCTAAGTGCAAAAAATGCCCTCTTTCCTCCTCTGTGCAACAAAAAAAAAATAAATTAATGTTACAAGAAATTAGCATTAAACCTAACCAACACTTTTACGCATCTTATACTAATAAATGCATATTTACTCACCCTCATTGAGGAAACGAATCTCGGCGACGCACTCAATGTCTTCATCACTCGTTTTCATTGTGCCAACAATGCGCAAAACATTAGCATTATTAAAAATGCTGACAACTACAAACACAGTCTTGCTTAGAGTTCCGTTAGCTATATTATCTACATAAGAAATAATATGATTTTTATAAGTTTGGGATTTTTAGATAATCACAGTCGTATTTTGTAGCCGCAGTGTAAACGCCGCTTGAAATAGTCTAAATGTTGAGTTCATGAATTTCCGGCTGAATTTCTACATTTTTTCTGGATTGTACCCAAACAAAGCTTTATTTGTTTTAAAATTTCAGAAACTAATCAGACCGTGGCAAAGAACGTAGAGCAGGCTACTCGTTTTCAAAATATTTACAAAATTTGAAACAAATAATTAATTTGGGAACTATAATTACCAGCTGCCAGGTTTCATCATAGGTTTATTACAATTTGTTTAATTAAACAAAAATTCTATTAAGGTTTTAAATCAAGTTTAAACAAAGCTAAACTATACGTTTCTTAAAAAACAAATAAAAGCTGAAATAACTAATTTTTTAGAATTATATAATTATTTCACTTACCTTCATGTACACTCAGAATTTCAAATTTGACTTCCTCAAAGCCGTTCTCATTGTGTTCCGTGAAGGCTTTGAAAACGCCGTTTTCTTTTTCATGCTTTCTTCCGCTAAATTCACTTATTAAGACGCTACTAAATGGGTAAACGATCTCGGTACCTCGTCTTTTCATTTGAAATTTTCAAAAAAAATTGCAAATAAGAAGTCATATAAAATCACAAGTCTCTGACCACATGAGTTGCAATTGAACTGTCTAAAATGCACCCCTTCAAAATTCTATTTCAAAACGATATTTAGTTTTTGGGCTCTATTCTAAGAAGGGATGAAATATTTTAGTTTCAATGAAGAATTTTAAAATTGGCTACTGAAGAATAAAAGCGTTTGTTTAAAAAAGTAACCTTTTGCTAGACTAATGTAGACTAATATATTATAGAATAATGTTGTCAATTTTTTTTTACAAATTACACAGTTGTTTCAACTGGAGTGAGTAGAAAATGTGTTTTTGGGTCAAGTGCAATTTTACTCTCTTTTTAAGCTCTTTTTTTTTCTTGGCTCATTTTAGAGTTTATCTTCATTGTTACTTCAGCCTCTGCTTGTTGTGCGAAATGTTTAGCTTCATACTCGATAAATTCATGCTGCGTTACGCCATCACTTGAAAACACTGTGGTGCTCTCGTCCCACAAAAAGTCTTCAAATTCAGGTAAATCTAGAACCTAAATCTAAACCTAACCTTGCTGGAAAACAGCATTTTTTTTTAATTTCGAGATATTAGATTGAAAGTAAGAATGAGAAGTTGAGGATAATTTGTCCAATTCGTCAAAGCCATTTTATAGGTAAATTTTTTAATTAAAACTGAATTCGTCATCACAAAACTAAATATTTATGACTTTTAGTACTACGTAGCATACGTCTACTTTGCAGTAATATTAGGATTGGAACCGCAAGCACATTTCAATATAATAATGATAATAATTATAATGATACTAATGATAATAATAATACCAATTATTATTAAATAGAATAATAATTTATTTTACGCCAGTGTTAAAGTTTGTCTAATTTAATAAAATGTATAGTAAGCCAATTGTGGGTTATATTTTCAATGTTGAATTTATTTATTTTTGTACAAATACATTGTTGAAACCTCAATGAAATCCTGTAAAATTCTACTAAGCATTAATTAAATTAAATTAAAGCGACCAATAATCTAGGCGCAGAGTGTATTTGTTTTGTATTTAATTTAGTAAATCAAAGGCTATATATATGCTTTTGTTTTCAAACACGTTACTTATGAAATAAGAAGCTATAACAGAATAGAGTATTACACATTTGAATGAGTTAGCGCATGCAAAAAGTATTTCAAATACTTTCATTTAAGAAATGTTAATGTTAAATGTTAATGGGCTTTCTGCTGGTCAGTGAACGGATAAATGATTTGTGCTGTTTGTTAATGTTATTGTTTCACAAATCTGCAAAAGTTATTGCAGATATGTGAAGCCATGAAAAGAAAGAATTAATTGTGTAACTTAAATATGTATAGAAGTTTAATAAAATTTTTGTCTTAACAATTCCTTACACAAGATGAGATTTCTTTTCTTAAAATTTGAAATTCAAGTCCAGACACAAACTCCTTCAGCTTTTTCTTTAGCCTAAAATTTAAACAAAATTGAATGCTTTAAGTTAGTGGAATTTGTCCTGTAGCTTGTAGGTGAATTTATTAATTTGTTACGGTACTGAAAGTTAAAAAAAAGCACAAATAAATGTACGACGTGCTATATGATAATTTCAACTCGCCGCCATTCATTCATGCCTAGTTCTGCGTCAACAAGCTATGCTAACCAAGTTTTTAGAAAGTACGTCAGTCGATGAAAAATAACTAAAGTTCATATTTCACTAAAAGTTGCAAACACATGTAGCCAAGTAGCGTATTGTACTGATAGAAACAAATATTTTTTACTGTGACATGACACTATTGAATTTCGTGACATGGAAAAGAAGAAAATTAAAAAAATTGGTTAAGAGTTAGTTTTGGATGGTCATTGATTTCACGTATCGACCATTGGAATCTTATTTTTTTCAGGTAAAACTAGCAAAAACCCAAAAAATCAAAATTTTTTGATTTGGCGGTTATTTAAAGGCTAAAGGGCAGGCCCATTTGGCTAATCTTCAAAATTAGCCTCCGTCTTGACCCCTACTATACATATAGCTAAAAACAGAATCAGAAATTTTTTAGCCCTTTCGAGTTATGGTGCAACCAGACGGACCGACGGACGGACAAAACATGCCCATGAAGTAGCTAAAAACTCAACTTTGAGTTTGTCCTTCATCATGTAGCAAATCCATTGAATTGAAACTGACATGACGTACAGAATATTAAGTACCTTAAGAAATAGCAATTCATTTTTGGTGTATAATGAGTTTATATGCATAGCCTTGATGCCAAGCTTTAAATTTTTTCCTAAAAATATATTTTGGTTGGCGCCTACGTAGGCTTATCAATTTTTTTAGCCATTTTGTTAGTATTCTGAAACATATTTTTTATCGAAATAGAATAAACTTAGAGCATTTCTTAGTAACATAAATAATAAATTAAGTATTTTGCATCGTTACGTTTTGCATTATATTTTTTATTCATTCTTATGCTCTCTCATGTTAAAAAATGATAACGTTCTCTCGCTCACAGCCTTGCTTTGACTTATTATTCGTAATTATGTAGTTGGTAATTATTAATTACCAATATAATTTCATATTCATCATAGTAATTGTCTTATTTGTTGAGGCGTCCGTCTGTCCTTAGAAATGGCTCTTCAAAACTACAACTACATCATAAACCTCTTATTGCATTCCAAAACCCATCGTCACTTCATGACTAAATCTCCCACATAAACATGAACATCCTTTATGTGTCAAGGGGGTCTCACTCTTCTCGCTAAACGACCCCAATAACGGAAAGTTTGGTTTTTCGGGGTTTAGCTACTGACTCATAATTGCCACTTCATAATTTTATAACTATAATATATTAACTAATTATTGTATGAAGAAAAACGATTTATTAATAGGGAAACAACGATTGGTTAAGCAAGGTGCATGGATGGAAATATGTCTAATTACAGCTATGACATGTTTTGAAGGTGATTAGGTTTTGAATTGCACTTTAAGTTTAAAGTTTAATAAAGATTTTTTTTTAATTAACAAAAAATGCATTTGGACATGAATTACGCAGCCGTACGGGTAAGAAATCCCAAAATACGTACCAAAAATTTTAAGCAACAACTAATTTGTAATATTTTAAATTTACACTTTAGGAACAAACCAGAACTATTTCATTAAAAAAATGAAAATTATAACCAAATTATTCTCATTTTCAATTTTAAGAAATTATAGTTACTTTACGTTATCGGTTTTGTAAACTCCACTTTCTTCTTTTCGTGGTTCTTTCCACTCGTTTCACTCAATAAAAGGCTAATGAATATATAGTTGAGAAGGCTCCCAATGGAACCAAGCCCATGTTTTTAAAATTAAAAATTTTTAAACTAATTTTCTAAATCTTAAAAAATAGTATAGAAAATATTTGAGAAACTTGGAAACCTTTTTTGATTTGAGAGCGCTACCAACCGGATGCAAGGCGTCAGCACGCCTCTTCGTTTGAAAAATTTAAACTGTTAAAAAACTATTTTATTTCAAATTCAATTTTATCCTATAAAATTGTTCCTTCAAAACGTCTTATTCTACTTTAAAATGTAGGATTAAATATCAAGTAGTCTACAAATCCCTGAACTTCCTTTTTTGAGACAAAAATAAAAACATGTTGAATGGGTATTTTTATTTTGAAATTTAAATTTCCTTACATTCCATCCTATTTTAAATCTATTTTTTTTCAAAATTAAATTTTTTTGACCAATTATAGAAAATTTTGACTTTTGGCGTTCTGATTGGTTAAGCAACGCGGAAATATTGACTAAAAATTGACTCCAAAAAATATAAAATATACATTTAAAATTTAGTCTATTTTGGCTTAATGGGGGTTGACCTAGTCTACCTCAATTACTCAGCAAAATGGTAACGTCAATAAGGTCAACAAGAGAAAACTGTCACCTCCACATTCAAGGGCTACTACAGGGATATGTATGTAACTAACACACAAATTACTGTGGTAACCACGCAATATTATTGGTTAGTATATAGTTATTCTGAGTCATCAACAACTGTATCAGCCGTAAAAGTTACCTTGTCACGCTGGATCAACACTTAACGTACCAGGCCCATGCTGAAAGAGAAGACTAATTTGGAGGGTTCCTATAATAAAAAAAAAGTTTTTACTGTCTGCTACTAAAGTTCCCTAAGAAACAAAAATTGCTTCATTATGAGAAACTGCACGGTACTTCCTAAGTGCAGCATCGACGCTGTTAAAATATGCTTTAGTGTATAGTGCAATGCTTTAAAATGTAAAATTGTTTAAAATAAGTTAAAATTATGTTAAGAAAGAATGACTAATTAAGTTTAAAGCTATGTCTCATTTTTGCGTTTGGTTTAAAAAGTCTAAATTTGAAAGTTGCATCTTGTTCTTCAATTAGGCTATTTGTTTCGGCAGAAGAAGTACTAGTCGACTAAATCGCTTGAGGGGAGTCCCTAATAGTCAGAAAACTCAGAAAAGTCAGAAAAAAATTCAGAAAACTCAGAAAACTCAGAAAAGTCAGAAAAGTCAGAATAGTCAGAAAAGTCAGAAAAGTCAGAACAAATTCAGAAAACTCAGAAAAGTCAGAAAACTCCGAAATATCAGAAAACAAGCTTAGAAATCTTAGAAATCTCAGAAATCTCCAATCCGAAAATTCCAGAAACTCCACGAACTCAAAAACAGTATATATTTTATAATTTTAAAAAACGTCTAATGCTCCCTTATTGTTTTTAAATCTCCATAGATATTTTAAAACAAATCAAAGGTAAACTTTTTGTGAAGTAAAATCAAACCAAGCTTTCAGCAACGATGGTCTTTTCTAAATTGTAAACAAATTTGTTCTAAATTTTTTGACTTTTCTGACTTTTCTGAATTTTTTTCTGAGTTTTCTGTTTTCTTAGTTCTCTAAATTTGTTCTGAATTTTCTGACTTTTCTGAGTTTTCTGAGTTTTCTTAGTTCTCTAAAAAAAATTCTGAATTTTCTGACTTTTCTGACTTTTCTGAATTTTTTTCTGAGTTTTCTGGCTTTTCTGAATTTTCTGAGTTTTCTGAATTTGTTCTGAATTTTCTGACTTTTCTGAATTTGTTTCTGACATTTCTGAGTTTTTTGAATTTGTTCTAAATTTTTCGACTTTTCTGACTTTTCTGCATTTTTTTCTGAGTTTTCTGTTTTCTTAGTTCTCTAAAAATTTTTCTAAATTTTCTGAGTTTTCTGAGTTTTCTTAGTTCTCTAAAAAATTTTCTGAATTTTCTGAATTTGTTCTGAATTTTCTGACTTTACTGACTTTTCTGAATTTGTTTCTGACATTACTGAGTTTTCTGAATTTGTTCTAAATTTTTCGACTTTTCTGACTTTTCTGAATTTTTTTCTGACATTTCTGAGTTTTCTGAATTTGTTCTGAACTCTCTGACTCTTCTGACTTTTCTGAATTTTTTTCTGACTTTTCTGAGTGTTCTGAGTTTTCTGAGTTTTCTTAGTTCTCTAAATTTTTTTCTGACTTTTCTGACTTTTCTGACTTTTCTGAGTTTTCTGAGTTTTACTGAACTTTTTTCTGAACTTTTTTCTGACTTTTCTGACTTTTCTGACTTTTCTGAGTTTTCTGACTTTTCTGACTATTAGGGAGCACTAAAGGAGTCTACCATCTTGGATTTTTATCGTTTCTTAACTAATTGGTGTTTGGTTTAATTAATTGGAATAAAAGTAATTGATTGATTGATTTAAACGAGTGTCCTGAGCTGTTGTGGGGTTGGAGAGGTCATTATTGTGGCCTTTTAAGTCCGATGTGTGTCTTATTTGATTTGTAGAGGCAGAAGCACCTGTAAAGGCTTTAGCTATACCTTTAAAAGGTCAAAGGCTATTTGGCTTTTGATTGACACGGTACGGTAAGTGATGATTAGGCGTTATTAAACTTTTGCAGCACAAATGGGTTTCTTGAGTTCAATTATCTTTCTTTTTTTGTTTCAACGTTTGTGCACGCCATCAACATAGTTCAACTGTTCACGAACAAATTGTCATAATTTTTACCTTGCTTATCTGAGTAATGCTTAGCCAAGCAGTTCTTCATAATTAATGTTAAGCTTATTTGAAGTGTGCATTTGAAGAGCTGAAGTACTACCTTCAAAAATTGTCGTTTTTGTTAACCATAAGTTTAGCAATAAGTGTATATTTCAACCAATTCTTAAGTTTGTGAATTTGATCGTGAAATTACCTACAAAGATTTTTAGTTAAATTTTTATTTTTTTATTTGTTAAGGTACTGAAAATTTCAAAAAATCGAATTTTTTGGATATGGGGGTCATATAGCCAATATGAGGGTGAAATGCAGAGCACCGACTACCTTACCTACAGCTCAAAACAGAATCAAAAGAAGCTAAACCAATTAAAGAGGGTGCAACCAGACCAACAGACAAGTGGACTGACTGACTAAGACATGAAGTAGCTGCTTAACAAAATGATTTGTGTTTATTCCTAGCCTGTTTCTAAAATAGTCAAAAAAAAATTTCAGGCTAATATATATTTGAAAATTCAAAGGTAAGTCATTAGCCGGTTTTGTTTCATTTCAAAACGTAAAAAAGCTTAAAAAACGAATCATACCTTTTGATCATTCAACCCAATTCATTCTACATCGTCAAATAAATTCAGCCCTTTGAGTTGTACGTGACATGACGTCCAGAATATTAAGTACCGTTAGAAATAGAGAGCTCAATTCATTTTTGGTGTAGAATAAATTTACTTGCATGACCTTTGCTACATTCTCTAAAAGTATTTCATAGAACGAATTTTGATTGATGCCTACGTAGGATAACCAAATACTCTCGTCAATGTGGTTATACATTTTTTATATTCAAAATACATGCTTAAAGTATTTGCTAATACCAGAATAAGCGGCATTATGAGTATTTTTCAGTGTTTTGCGTTTTGGCGTCCAGCGTAATAATTTTGGTTCATTCTTATGCGCTCTCATGTTGAAAAGTTCTCTTGACCATAATCGTATTTAGACACAAATTTACCAATATCATATATACCGTGCGTTTCACGAAAAACCAGACACCCAAAAATAAACAACTTGTTTGTTTTATTGAACTGTGATGCGATTTTTGTTGTAAAAGCTGAAAAGTTTTCCAAATTCGGTACTTTTCACAGAAATCGATTCAATAGATTCGTTTTTAAACATCTAAAATTCCATTCATAATTCTTCGCATCTCTCCTAGAAACAAATTTGGGTGTCTGGTTTTTGGTGAAACGCACGGTACTTATATAATGTAGACACCAATTGTATCAATTCGCACGAAGACTACGGTAGCCATGAAATGTAGACTGCAGTGCTAATGTCGCTCATACGCAAGGAACATCCAACCGATATCAGAACCCTAGGCACTTCACGACGGTCAGCAACATACAAGTACACCTTGCAAATCGTTTTGGGGGTAACTGCAGAAAGAAGCCATTCAATCTAGCAGATGATTTCAACCGGGAGTCTGAGAGTTACGGATGGAAGGGGCCTCCACGACAATCGGCCCTTAGCCGTACCACATAAGGTCAGAGATGGAAATGTCGCCCATATCGCTTGCCTTCCACCGGAACTGAGTCATTACTCTAAAAATCTAAGCAAATACTTCTATTTAATATTAAATTATAAATTTTATAATGTATTTCTTTTTAATTTGTCAGAGCGGAAATCCAGAATGACGTTATTTGGAGAAGGACTTGACTGTCCAAAAGATGTTCCCACTCTACAATGCTGTAGTCGGGCCGGAAGCAGAAGCGCTTTTGGCTGTACAAACAAAGTTTAGAAAAACAGGTCTTGTCATTGTACCTTCCAGAAGCGATAGGTGTAGAATGTGCGACCAGCTCTACATTCAATTATGTAGTGCCAGTTTTCCACAAAAGGTCGATCGAATTGACCTTGAAAGAATACTTTACAATTCTGTTTCTTATTGTTGCTAGATTCGCGGAATTGAAGGCGAACGTCCAGCGCAAAATTTTGGAACCAAGTACAGAAGTCTTGGCTTCAACTTGGTAATAACCAGCCCATAAGCCGATAACTCTTCCAAATACAATTTTTGGCGTGAGTCAACGCAAAAATTGGAGCAAAAGAGGTCGCCAGTTGCATCTTCAGGATGGTTGAGGCAACTTACCAACCAGTTCTACGAGGGCAACAACGAAACTTGATCATCTACTCGAAGGAGCTACTTCACTACGGTAAAAAAAATTTACGGTAACTCTTTTTTGACCATCTGATTTTTGCAGTAAACAATTGACCCTTGATAACTTTTTTGACCTTCTGACCTTTCCAATAAACCATTGAATATTTGCTACCGTTTTAGTAAAGCATTGACCTTTGGTGACCTCTTTTGACCATCGGACGATTTCCGTAAACCATTTACCCTCAGTGACCTTTTTTTTACTATCTGACCTTTTCAATAAACCACTGACTTTCGGTCACCTTTTTTGACCTTATGACCTTGAACTACATTTTTTTTAACTTTATCTTGCCTTGGAACTCACAAGTTCAAAAACTTGGTTCAAAATCATAAGAGAAGCAAAGGGCTCCAACACCCTGACAGAAATGGATCAGCGACCCTTTTGACATTCGATGCTGTAAAAATTTATATCGTCAGCCGACTACCCTGAAAGTAACCCAGGTCATGGTCATGGTTATTTGACTAGAGCGCACAGTTCTATGAAAAATATATACAAGAATTGGCCATGAGACTAACACTACGTGGGACGAACACATTGCAAACCCAATATTTGTCGCAAGTAGACCAAACTTAAATCTTATTCAAAAAAAAATTCAGAATCCATTGCCAATTTCATAGGAGGAGAGGGGCCGATCTTCATGGAATGCGCGAATACCTGATGCCAATCCATAGGGGATTATATCTAAATTTATAAGCTGAAATTTGATTACTAGATTTAAAATTGAATTTTCAGATTTTCTTTGATTCTAAGATTTAGAATTATTTAGAAAATTAAAACGTATTCTAGGGAAAAATATCGTTTGTTGAATTTTGGTATTGTTAAGCGAAGGCATTTAATTGATTTCACCTAGGGCCATTGGAATCATAATTATTTTTGTTTAATGTAAAACTAGCAATAACCCGATTTTTTTCGAATTTAGAAGTCATCTTCAAAACTAGCCTCCTCTTTAATCCCTACTACTTATAACTCATAACAGAATAAAATATTAAGTTAACTAATTTATTTTCTAGACTTGAACCATGCTCATCAACATATATATTCTCAAACTGATTAATATCTTTTATTGTTATTTCTATTCTATCTAGAATAATTTGATTTTCTAAAAGACGAAGAAACGTATTATTTAAATTAATTCCTCATTCCTCTATTTAATGAATTAAGAAGTATTATTAATAAAAATTTTGCGAACTCAAAGGTAAGTCAGCCACTTTGGGTTTTTTGCCAAACGTCAAGATTCTTAAAAAACAAATCATCTTTTGATAATTTGGCGCAATTCATTCTACATCATCTAGCAAATCCTGCCCTTTGAGTTACAGGTGACATGACGTCCAGAATATTAAGTACATTTAGAATTAGCAGCTCAATTCATTGATGGTTTAGAATAAATTTACTTGGATGACCTTGGCTACATTTTCTAAGTTTTTCCTAAATAAAAATTTGGTTAGCGCCTACGTAGTATAACCAATTTTTCTTTTTCATATGGTGGTGGTTTCTTAAAAAGTTTATTCGAAGCACTGGCTTAATGTATTTGAGAGTAACATAACAAATATTATTAGAAGTATTTTCTATCTCAATGATTTGAGCTTTGGCGTTCAATGTTTAACGTTATGTTGCGTCATGATTCTTGCTCATTCTCATGTACATGTCTAACGAAGTTCGTTTGACCACAATCTCGTTTAGATACATAATTACTAAAACAAATTCACTATTAATTGAGGAAGATGCATCGATGATGATATGTCGCATTACAGCTATGTCAGTGTTTAAATGTGATTAAGTTTGGAATCGTACTTTAAGTTTAGAGTTGATTAAAGTATTTTTAAAATTTTACAAATTAAATTCGAATAAAAATAAGCTGCTATACGCCTTCAAAATCTCAAAACTAGTCTGCACAATTGTTAACAACATCAACTAATTAAACAACTTCTTAACATTGTGTAGGGAAAACTCTAAATATATTATTAAAATAAATATTCATGAAACTATATTTTTCATATATGTTTCATAATTGAGAAGAAAATTTTGTTGCACATTATATTAAATAAGTCCAATTAAATATACTCCAATTTCCCTTCATCATTGCAAAATCGATTAATGGTTTTTGCAAACAAATCAGTTTCTGGAGACAAGCACGTTATATTTTATTAGTTGCTGCTTGTAACGTTGTTGAAGTAAAATTAATAATAAATGGCTTCTTTGAAATATTGGATGATGCAGATTAGATAGCTTAATAGCTACAGAACGTAGCACATTTTGATTTTTGGTTCTGTATATTTTCAACATATTTTATTTAGGTAAATGCCAAGTTTAAGTTAAAACATTTACTCCTCATTTTTATTTCCGGGTTATTCTCGT
>VYYI01002601.1:0-14386 GCA_021029175.1 Bilobella aurantiaca | reverse complement strand
AAAATCAGTTGAGGTCACCAGAGGTCAACTGTGGCGCTCCATCGAGAGAAAGTGGCAACTTTTCACTTTCCGACGCCTCCGCTAGGGTCACCACTTCCGCCGTGTACTTGGACACCTCACACGTTGAGGAGAGTTCCAAAGTGAGTCAATATAAAGCGTTAATTAAAGTTAATTGACAATTAAGGGACCACTAGTAGGGCCCTTGGCTCAATTGCATAATAGCCCACTTGGACAGGCCCTTCGCCTTCCAGAACTCAACAGCAACTGAAGTGCTGCATGTATCTTGCGATTGAGGAATTTCTAGTGTCAAAGCATTCTGCATGAGAGTGGTTGAGTATATGACCTAT
The DNA here is from genome assembly GCA_021029175.1 of Bilobella aurantiaca. Taxonomy (NCBI): domain Eukaryota; kingdom Metazoa; phylum Arthropoda; class Collembola; order Poduromorpha; family Neanuridae; genus Bilobella; species Bilobella aurantiaca. The sequence continues at coordinate 14,039 of VYYI01002601.1, read as the reverse complement.
ACTATAGGTGTTCCAAGTACCCTAGGGTACTTGGAAAGGGTCCATTTACATTGTTAAGGAACACATTACTCAGGGGGCCCTTACAATAATGTAGAGTAAGTTTTCCTTGCGCATGTTAAGTCACTTTCTAGGGTCTAGGCCCTTAATGGTCAATACAAAACACTACCACTGCTCTAAAGCCGACTGCTTTTATTAATTTAGTAAACGCGTGGAAACCATACCTATAGATGTAATTGTGCGGCAAAAATTTCGTATCTTGAAGAAATAATAGGGCCCTTAAGGGTCCGTATGCCAATTTTCCAATAGTAAGTGATGCAAAAAATGCATTAATTTGAATCCAGATTTTGTCCTGCGAAATTGGCTAAAACAATAAACCTATTATACCTCAAACTTACACTTATCTAAAATGTCCATTTTATCCTGTGACGTCTTGCTTGAACCATTTTGTGAATGTGAGTGACAATTTTTCTAAAACACATTTTGAGCATAATTTTAAAATTTTCAATTAACTACTTCTGAATCGACCGAATTTGAGTTGTCAAAGTGTGTCAAGGATGAATGAATGAGTATATACTCAGTTAATGAGGACTAAAAGTATGATTTTGAAAACGACGTGGAATAATAGATAATAATAGAGCAGAAAGGGCAGTCATTACTCAAGTGATCCATACTTGGTAAAAATTTCCTAGACCAATTTTTTTTTATCTTTTTAGAAAAGCGTTCTAAACACCAAAAAAATATTTTTAAGTTTTTTTTTTTAGTTTTTTGATCATTCGTGAGGATAAAATTTACAAGGAGGATTCGTCTTCGCAGCGTAAATTAAAGAGAAATACACCCATAGAGCCTTCGACCGTAAATTAAGGGCCCTTAAGTCCTCCATCTCCTTTTGTGTTTTGGGGGTGGCCCTACCAATAAAATCCTTCATCATAAATTCATATCAAATATAAAATGCTCTCCCGAAAAACAATTAAATAGTGGCTCAAGTCCTCAGCAGAAGCTTCTTTTTTTTTCAACCAAAAGTCTGTCAAGCAGTGCTAATAAATAAGTCAATTTTCCATTAAAACTATATGCACCTGTGGTTCGATTCCTGGTAGCTTTTCCATTTTCAAACTCCTTCTCTAAATGAGGCTTAGCATCTTTGGTCCATAATCTCTGTGACATCACAAGACGCTTGTGGAGGTGTTCTCTTTGTCATCTCTAGCTACGACTTTTTTTTTGAAATTGGGTTGACAAGACAAGCTCCGTTTGTTATGTTTAAAACGTGCAAAGCTTTCTAGATGTTAAATTATTGACGTATTTTTGAAAACTTTTCAAAACATCGACGTAGCATTCCTAGCCAAGTTGCCACCTCACAGATTTAGGTTTTAAAGAAATGCTGACGTTCACATTTTAGCATATTTTTCATACTTGTTTGTTGTCAACAATTATGTTTTTGCCTGGAGATTTGTCGTATTTGTTACCCTACTGGTTGCGTGGCTTTAGTTTGGAATTGGACTTTAGCAGAAAGATCTTATGCTTTAACATTTAAGGTTTTTGTATTTTCGTTTGAAATAGATAATAGATATATAGATTGATAAAGCATCAAAATAAAATAAAAGTAGTATTAGCAGAAATTTAATAAAAGCAGAAGTAGTATTTTCTTTAGACAAGAAAATAGAAGTCCAGGTTTTGGGAGGTCAAGGGCGTCTTGGCTCATAAGGACCATCATAATTTTTGTTTGACTCAAAACTAGAGTTTGACCTTGAAAGGTAATTTTGAGGTCAAGGGGTCATTTTGGGGGCCATTGGGAGGTCACAGAGAAAAGTGTTCTATACAAACGTTTTTTCATGTTGTCATAAAATGATATCCCTTGACTTTTGACCCCCAAGGCGGTCACTTCCGGTCAAACAAAAATTTACTTGAACTGGGTCGGATATCAAGGAACACCTATTCAAAAACTACTTTGAGATCGATTCGGTAGTTCCCGAGATATAAATTAGACCCGGACAGACGGACAAAACGAAAACAGTGTCTGCCAAATTCATGTTGTGCCTTGTACAATGCCTCTTGTCCAGTGCACAATAAGTTTACTGCATACAACCAAGGGGATTGTTCACAATACAATCAACGTGACAAACAAAATTGATCCTCCTACAACGTTTGCAGGGTTGGTTTTCTCATAAATCAACTATTAGTAAATTTTCGATAACATTCCTACTTTTATTTTCCACTTTGATGGTCATTTAAGTAATATTGTTTGGTCTTGATGCATATTTTGAAATTAAGGGACATGTTGACCATATATCCGCAAACTGCTTTGAGATCGGTTCAGTAGTTCCCGAGATAAAAATTATACTTGGACAGACGGACGGACAAAACGAAAACATAAAGTAGCTTTCGCTCTGCTTCCGCTACTTAATAAAAAGGGGTTGTTATAAAAGATTCGTATTTGTATTTTTGTATGATGCGTGAGAACAAATTGACAGTGAACAAGGCTTTGCACTCTAATGGGTAAAAACGATTTTTAAATATAATCCTACTTTAGAGTCTCTTTAAATAATATTGCAAAACAAATTGGTGGGAATTGCTCCGATCGTAATTGGAATTGATCATAAAATCAAAGGTTAACTTTCTTAAACATTTTCAAACAACAAGACAAAGTTGACCCAGAAGACGATCTTAAGAACTGGAAGATTTGTCTCAAAATTATTTTACATTTTTTTTGAGTGGCTCTCGAAAATAGCAAAATTAATCTAACTCTGATTTAGAAAAGTTGTAATTTGAAAAAAATGAAATTCGTTTTTTTATTTGAATTTGAAATTTATTTGAAAATTTGAAACCGCACTTTACCAAAGCTAGCTAACCCAGTTGTTCAAAAAATTTAGATATCAAAACGTCGTTAAGGGTTTAGGAAGGCTGATTTTCATAATTTTGAAAAACATGCTATTTCACTTCCAAAATCTTTGGGGGTTTGGAAACCTCAATGACATTGGGCTTGTGGTTTTCAGTTTTCTGAATCTCTGGAAGCTTTCTAATTTGTAGGTACACTTACATTAAAACAGTTCTAGAAAAAGCTTTGTGTGAAATTTTGAAAAAGAACTACGACTTTTTCGAAAATCGAATCAAATTGCTCACCGTTCATCCAGCCAAATTAAATACTTATTGAATTGAAATGAATACGACGACGGCCATTAGGCCATTTAGAGTAAGATTTTCCTCATTGTGTTACAGTTTACCTCGCTATATTTTGATCCGGGTTATTTGATTATTTTTCTAAAGTTACAAAATACCGTGTATGGGATGCTTGTACTATTTTTAAAAATACTTCTCTACAAATAAGAAAATATTACAATACGATAATTGCACTGTTAACAGGGCTTAATTTTTAGCAAAGGTAGGGATTAGGGTTTTAAGAAATTCAAAACTAAAGAATAACGCTCTAAAATACTGAAGCGTTTCATTTTGTCCTTTTTCTGAAGTTATGTTATTTATTATTTGAACATGTTCATATTTGAAGAATCACTGTTCAGCGCTGGAAGGCTAAGCGATAGGTACTCCAGTGTATTTCCGGAACTATACGAATGACAACCGCTGTCGAAAGGTGCATGACCCTGCAATTTGAAGAAAAAAATATCATTTAACTGTATTTTCTAACATATGTTCTGGCGTATATTCCAACATATGTTTTGGAAGGAATGTTCGAATCTGTGAGAGTATTATGTTATCGGATGCCCACCTTCGAGAAAAAGCTAAACGGCGCAGCGACTCGCGTCATGAACATTTTAATTCGGAATCGTAACCAAGTTTTGTTCTAAAAAAAATTCTTAAATGATAAAAAAAATCTACTTCCTTTTTTTCAAAACATACAAATTGGAATCCACAAAATAAAACCCATATTTTGAAGTTCACGGCACATAACTAATTTACGATATCTAGCTTGTTTACCGGCGTGTCATAATTTTTGGCGCAGCGCTCTCCAGCCAATCGTTGCATTAGAAATTGCGACAAAATTGACAACTGTCTCAAATGATGACGTATAGAACGCGGCAGTATGTTTCGATATTTGTATCTGATATGATCAATCAACCCTATCAAAAATATTTAAAAAAAAATTGTTTGAACATTTGAATTTTAAAAAAGTTTAAAAATCTAAAACTGAACTTTATTTTATTTCGTGAAAAATATTCCCAACTCTAGAACAAAGGAATTTCAGTTCAGTTTTTCTGTTTTCTAAAAGCAATGGCATAAAATTGTTTTAAACACTTTTTTAAATATTAAAAAAATTAGAACATGTTCTAAATTCACTCACACATGTTTGAAAATGTCCTAAAGAATGTTGTCATCAATGAGTCCTGCCAATGTTGACGTCAATTACATGTCACGGCTAGAACAATGGCACCGTGACCGTGACCTCGACGAGATGAGAACGGTGGGAGAAGGCGTTTTGGTCGAGTGTGAAACCAGATCCAGTTTTCGCAGTGCATTCCTATCACTTCTATTCTTCTCAGCACATTTTTGCATTCTGGCGAAGATTTAAGTGACCCTTAAGGGCTTGTGGACATGACAAAGCCATTAGTCAAGGTAGCTAATGTGTGAGCGGTGTGTCCAGGGTTTTTACCTGACGTCAACTGTTGCGCTCCATCGAGATAAAATAAACGTCCGACTAAAGATTTGAGTTGAACACATTGGTACAATGGGCTGTTGGCCGGTGCTGTTGGCCGGTCCCATTCACCGGGCCCATGACTCTTCGGGCTATGAAAGATTTGAGTTGAACACATTGGTACAATGAGCTGTTGGCCGGTCCCATTCACCGGGCCCTGTTAACTAGTGGACATCAAGTAACTATTGGACATCAAGTGACTAGTGGACATCAAGTAACTAGTGAACATCAAGTAACTAGTGGATATCAAGTAATTAGTGGACATCAAGTAACTAGTGGACATCAAGTAACTAGTGGACATCAAGTGACTAGTGGACATCAAGTAACGAGTGGACATCAAGTAACTAGTGGACATCAAGTAACTAGTGGACATCAAGTGACTAGTGGACATCAAGTAACTAGTGGACATCAAGTAACTAGTGGATATCAAGTAATTAGTGGACATCAAGTAACTAGTGGACATCAAGTAACTAGTGGACATCAAGTAACTAGTGGACATCAAGTATCAAGTAACTAGTGGACATCAAGTAACTAGTGTAGTAGTGTTATCAGAAAGGATATCAAGCTGGACATCAGGCTAGACATCAACCAACTGGTGTATAGTGTTTGCAGAACATTTTAGTCTCAAGGTTTGGGCTCAAGTCTTAAATCGACAAGTCATTTCATTAATTAAAAAGTGTCAAAGGTAAATAAAAAAAATATCATCGTTAGTCTGACTTAAGTCGTTGATCTGATTACACGGTGTTTTAGTTGTTGTTTTAAATTTGAAATCGAGCCCTATTGTTTTTTCACTGAATTAAAGTGTAAATTGTTAGTTGAAAGAGGAGCTGTAATGGTAAGTTGAGTTAAAATATTATTAATTCATAGTTGTTGTGTTGATTGTTGTACCGTCTTTGTTTTTGGAGTAGATAATATTAATCGATATGTAATTTACAATTGTTATTTTTTTCAGTCTCTACTTGAAGAAGAAAGCTTCGTTGATGATGGGAACTGTGCGCAGGAAGATAGTGCTCCACAGCAAGTTCTACTTGGAGACACTCCCTTAACATTGGCTAATATCATAAAAGCATTTGAGTACAGCTGTGTGAGAAATCCAGATGGAGTAATCAATTAGGAAACGGAGGCGTTAGTGAAGGCTCTTGTAGATTATGCGCATTTAAAAGACGTGCAGTACTGGAGGGCTCTCTTCGTTGAAAAAAAAAGAAGGCCGACGTTGAGAATGAGGAGTATGGTCTTGATGCTCTAGTCCAATTATACGAGGCGAGCATGAAACGTGTACCTGGAGAAAAACCTACCATCAATCCACCTAACACCAGACCTTCAAAATCTGTTGAAAAGATTTATAATCGACTTATTCATTTGAACTTCAAGTCTGAAACCAAGAGAAAAAGGGGACCGTCAAAAGACGCTTTAGTTTTTCCTGAATTGACTTGCGCTATATTGTGCAAACTATACGGTAAACTTTTCCTTTTCCGAGCCCTACGTACTTGGACACGTCACACGCTGGGGAGATTCCAAACTTTTGTTAATTTAAAGTTATTTATGTTGTTTAAGTTATTTTAATAAAAATTGTTATTTAAATAAGTTATTTTAAGTTATATTTTAATTAAGTTGACAGTTAAGTTAAGTTTGACGGTTAAAAGACCACTTAAGTAGAGCCCTTGACTTTTGGGAGCACTTAGACAGCACCTTCTCTTTCCAAGACTCAACACCAACTGAGTTGCATATAATCTTGCAAATGAATCTTCCTTACAAGCATTGTGCGTAAGGGGAGTTGGTGGGTACAGTGTCCAAAGTACCCAAGGTTTGCTGGTCCCTTGAATTAGGGTGTCTTCAATTCTGAGCAACCAATCAATCAGGCCCCAAAATAAAATTACTTTAATACTACCAGGAACTCCATTCCCACAGAAGTGGACAAACACATGACACTATTAAGTAACCCGAGTTTTTATCACTCTTCTTTTCTTCATCATGTTACCGTCTCTTTAGAGCCTAACGCTGGATTTAGGTTTTGTTCCTTTTCCGTTCCTTTTCCCGTTCATGAAGGGATTTTAGTGTGATTGGACACGGATTGGATCTTTCCTGGTTTCCTCATTTTGTTGCAATGACTAATTAGGCATAGCCTTTTTGGGCATAGTTTTACAGTTAGCCCAATCCGCGCAAAGTTTCTAGTTAGCCCTTGAAGTGCATAAGGGACTCAATATTTCTTTTGTCGGGTCAATACACCCTTTTTGTTAATGCCACGAAGGCCTTAAGGTCAAGCTTAGGGTGCTTCCTTTCGTTCTGTTTTCGTTCAGAGGTCATGCCAGGGCCCAAACCTGCCAGCCCCTCATAAACGGAAAAGGAACGAAGTCTAAATCCAGCGTAAGGGTAACTGTGACTTTGATTTCGCCTTAAAAACATGTGCAACACTTAAGGCTCCTTTCTTGTTTTTGCAAAACAATCAATGACACACTCTAAACCCGAATGCTTTTTGTATTCTAATTAACGTATGAAAAGCAAACCTTGGGTAGAATCGACAATTTTCAATCATAGTTAAAAACGCCATCGTGCTTTGAGCGGTTTGCAAAACCACGGCGCAAGATGCTGATCCACTTAAAATGCAAAGGAAGCGTAATATCTGGGACTGTGGGCGCACGGTGGCTGTGGATATTCTCACGGACACTCCTTGGCCACCGTGAACTCTTGGCGGGGTTGACTATGCTGCGGTCGTGAGCTCGCTTAGCAGTATCGACGCTACAACTAGCTTGGCAATAAGTGCTGGACCGGACAAACGACGAATGACGATTGCAAGTAATTGTTTAAGTAGAAGGCTTGCCGCCCAGTTTACCACACTTTTGGTTCACATAATGCTTTTCTTACGGGAGAACCGAAAAACCAAATGGGACCTTCTTCCCATTCAAAATTTTTGGTTCTAAAACTATCCAAACCGCAAATAATTGGTCTATACTAATATAAGTGAACCTGACCCCGACCCAACCTAAATGATCGGTTGGAATTTGAATGAAGGGGGTACACTTTGAAATCATTGCCAACAAGCCCTCCTACATTCTACTTCTAGGCAGAATGCATAAGCCAAGTCTTTGCTGCCAAGATAAGTAGAATTTTAGAGGGTTGTTTGGCGCAACATTACCTTCTACCTAAAACAAAAAGTGTACCCCCTTCGTTCTAACCCAACTGTCGAAAACGTACTGATCTCATAATTAACTTTAATTATATGCCTGTAATGTATCATATGGCATATGCCCTATTCCACGTGCCGTATATGACTATTGCTCAGCAAATAGACATCCATATGATTAGTGAGCTCCATGATTAGTGACTTCTACTTCCGGCGACCACTAGTCGACATCTTGAATTACATGTAAACCTTATGCGAAGGCATTAATTAGCATTATCGCATGATTGCCTCATGTAATTGTCATGGTAACAATAAAGGAAACGTCCATGTTAGGGAAGCGGCTATGCTGGGGAAGCGGTCCGGCTGGGGGTGGGTACAGTGTAGGGAATGACATCCCTCCCTCTCCTAAACAGCCTAAAACAGATAAACGCATTGAGAACGTGCACAAGCATTTTTGAAAAAATTATTCTGAGAAAGGGTAAATTCCTAGAACGATTCCACAAACTATTTAAAGAATTTCGAACAAAAGGACTCTGAGCTATAAAATCCTCGAAAATTTTTCAGTGAAGCATTCAGTCTTGCTTTACATCCATTCGCCGCTCAATGAATGAAGGGGGTACACTTTGAAATCATTGCCAACAAGCCCTCCTACATTCTACTTCTAGGCAGAATGCATAAGCCAAGTCTTTGCTGCCAAGATAAGTAGAATTTTAGAGGGTTGTTTTCTATTTAAAGAATTTCGAACAAAAGGACTCTGAGCTATAAAATCCTCGAAAATTTTTCAGTGAAGCATTCAGTCTTGCTTTACATCCATTCGCCGCTCAAGCAACTGTCGCAGACGTTGAAGCTATCGAGCGCTCTGGTGAAGAATTTGCCCGAGTTGACGATAAGAAGCTTAAATGCTGGTGGAAGCAAATCAATAAGGAGGGAACGAATAACGTCTTCATCAAGTAAAACGGATTCTTCACTACAATTATGGTCGATATTCCAGAGCTCGTAGGATAACTGGTTAACTTTTACATGTCCACTAACGGATCCGCACTTTCAAAAAATCACTCACGATTCAAAACGTAGACGCATGATGTCTCTATGGTGGTTTCATCTCTTTGAAGTAAAATTTGCTTGACCAAATTACTTTTCCCACTCTGAGTCATTCCGCTAATGCACATGGTGAATGGAGCAATAAATGTTTTCTTCTTTTGGCTGTTGCCCAATCGTGAGATAGGATGCTGATGGAACGTTAGAAGCCCCATACTATGGCTTGTATGAGCGGGGGAGTTGGTGACTATATACTTGCTACAATAAGATATGTGACGCTTCATAATATCACTACGTGTAAATAATATAAGACAACCAACACAGTTCTCCATGTTCACGGTTTAAGTTTCAAATCAAGACTAGTCAATGAATCATATTGTCGGCCATACTTTTAAGGATAACATTCGGATAAACTGAGAAGTACCATATCAATATCAACTGAGGAAGAGGAGGGATGATGAAATATCAACTGAAGAGGAGGAGGATTGATTAAATACCAACTGAGGAGGAGGAGAAATGATTGAAAATTAGCTGAGTTGGAGGACAAATGATTAAATATCAACTGAGGAGAAGGAGGAATGATTAAATCTCAACTGAGGAGGAAAAAGATGATTAAATCTCTACTGAGGAGGTAGAGGGATGACTAATAGATCGTGGCAGAGCGTACATCGATGGTAGTTTAACAATTTGATGTTATGAAAATTTCATACAAAAGTTGTCGTGTTATCTCCCGCTCAGTGATTTCAAGACCTCACAGTATTTTTCAGAAATTAACCACATCTTGCACAAATTTGATTGAGTTAAAATAAAATAAATAAATAAATAAATAAATAAAAAGAAATAAAAAGAAAGCAGAACCAGATTCAGCAGACTGCTAAAAAGATAAAGATCGGCCTAAAATATGACAAGTGGCTATCTGAAGCTTATAAATTAATTGGAGGTCGTAGAGAAGTAAAGACGAATGATGCCGAGGATTTACTAGTTGATTCGACTATTAAATCTTGTGGAAAGCAGAAAATCTTAACCGATTACATTGGGTTCGAAGTCACTGATGTTACAAGGCACGGTGAAACCGAGTATTTGAACAAGTATCAATTGTGCGCGTTAGAGGTAATGCGCATTCGAGTTACCGTAACGGTATATAATATGATGGTTCAGTGGTTACATTCTATGAACTATTAGCGAATGCTAAAACAGCTGTTGTCAAGTCTAGAAAATAGAGGCTTCCATTCCCGCTCAATTCAATTTTAAAGCACCTTGGCTCCACGCACTACAATGTTTTGAATGGCAAGCAGAAATTTCTAGAATTAGATTGTGTATTTCGTACATTGCTTTTGATGTTTAAATATTTTACAGCAAATTGAATACTTGTTTATATTTAAGAGCAGCAGCATCTACATTACTAAAATGGAGAACGAAGAATAAATTATGTATAAGTTGGAGGTGGGAGGCTAAGATTTACAAAATGAAATGCTGCACCAATTAGTAATCTTATATTCCTATATTTTTCTGGCCAAATGCTAAGGTAATGATACTATTGAGGGCATAACGCTTGGTGTCATTCAAAGCTCTTTTTGAGGAAACTTCAGTAAAATTCGATGTTCAGCACTTCGAAATCTTCTCATTGTTATATTCGTTTGGACGTTCTCTTCCAAGATTTTAACAATGTCATCAAAGTTAACTTGATTATTGAAGGCGGTTTTTGAGATTCCTTTAGCTATTTTTTTAAAGCTCTCTTCCAGCTGCCAACGACCGTAAAACTCGTCTTAAAGAGGATCATTAGGATCGTATTCGCTAATACTATAGAGCTCAGAATTGGCAGCTATGTACTTGAAGACGTCTTCGGTCTTGATGTAATGTAATAGCGAGCCTGTAAGAAAATAAATATAAGTCATTCCGTTAAATTTTAAAACACTTTCCTACTTTTACCTGTTTCAGTGTAAATTAGTTGACAATTATCTCCACATGGAACCTGCATTACAGCTGTGTGATGATTATACATGATTGACTTGGCTATTTCCAGACGCTAACTCCTGTATAGATTGGCTTGTTTAGGGTGATAACTAATCTCTTCCTCATAAAGACGCAAGTATTCTCATTCATCGGGATGACGTTTTGGACGGTTCTTGTAGCGTAAGGCCTCTTTCATAGATGTCACTATGCGTACGTTAGTATGTCATAAACGAATTTATGTCGTTGTTGATTTTTGTAATTTAATTACGGGGTTTTTAAGCGAAGGCATTCTATTAAGCTGATCATAGCTTTAAGGGAATGGGCTGTCTGTCCGTCCGTCTGTCCGTCTGGTTGCGCTCTAACTCCTGATATTTTTTTAATTCTGTTTGCGGGACAATGTTTTAAGGATGAAGAGTGAGGCCAAGTTCGAAGAACCTTGAAGGGCTGGGCCCTTCAAGGTTATTTTTAAGTTCCCGTGTGAGGCTATGTTTCTATTTCTCGAACAGATTTATCTTTTTTTAAATTTATTTGCGGGATCCAATTCCAAGGGTCCAAGGGGGCGACCAAGTTTAAAGATGTACTTTAAGGACCCATCAATTCAACGGCATTTTTAAAACAGCAAGACTGGTTGCGCCAAAACTCTCGAACGAAGTTAACTTTTTTGAAATCTTTTTCGGGACAATTTTATAAGGGCCCATATAACCTAATGGCCTCCGGTAATGATCACTGACCTTGAAATGACCTCTCAAAGCCACATACTAGTTTTGCATAATAATTTTCTTTATGATAGTCCCAATGACATCTGTGACCTCTAACACAAAATACAACAGCTATAACATACTTTGCTCAGCTTCGTTACGCGCGTTTTGCGACGGATTATTTTTGTCCGCATTGGAGAGAGTAACCTATTTCCATGTCGAAGAAACGCCTTCCAAATGAAAATGTTAACAAAATACTGAGTAATAAATGGAACAATTGGGATTTTGAAATGATGTAAATTGGTCTATTCGAAAATAAAAGAAAAAAGCACCTTGAGCATTTTTCTTGCCGACAACGATTCTTTTTAGTTGTAAGTCTTTTGAACGAAGGATAGATGCTCCTAAAGTAGCATCTAAAGACACCTCTTAAGTCACTTTTTCTAAACATCAATCTCTGTTCAGACAAGATTCGAGGGGTTCGAATCCAACCGCTTGATTGCACTATTTGCACTTGATTTTTTTCTTAATTTTACATAGAACGGCAGTTCGGCGACCTACGTCGTTATGTTTTATGCTGATTTCATTAATCGTCTCTTTTACCGGCAACAAATAGTAGCAAAATAAATAAATAAACAGAATATCATTGCTATTCATATTTTCAAAAACTTTTTTCTTAGAATTTTTAAATTAGTGAAACGATTAGATGAGCGAACAAGAACCACGCCTCATCATTAAAGAGCAGCTGACAGATACCCTTGATCTAATTTTAAAGTCACCGAGGCCCTTGCATACACTTTTAAGTACTCCTGAAAAGTACAAATGGATTTTGCGGTCCATTAAGTGAACGAATAGCTCCTCTGCTCAGTTCCGCCCATTTCCTCCAAAAAAGTTAACCAATAAAATAAATGAAATTGAAGGGGCGCTTGAGAGCTCGTCGCAAATTAATGATCAGAGATGGCGCCCTTAAGTCCAATTTAACCAACTCAAAAAAATCAGTTGTGTCCCTTTGTCTTTCCCTTGTCGTATTTGTCCTTTACATCGCTAAGGGCCCCTGCTGATTTTGAATTGTTTGCCAAGGGTCCAAGGGCCAGCTGAAAATGACAACGAAACAGAAACGCTTATCTTCTTCGATTCCTTTTTACACTGTAACTCAAGATGTAAAGGAATTGTTGAGCAATTTTATCAGTTCTAATCTTGAAGAAGCAAGAAAGCGGAGATGGCCTTCAAGGCCCCCTTTTTGTGTCAGTAGTTACAAGGTCATAAACTGGAAGACTGCATCAGTCATATGTCAACCCCCGAGCCCAGCCCTATGTATTTGTAAGGGCCCTTCCTTCCTGTCAATTCTTAAGGGCCATTGCCCCTTAATCTTTGAAAAATTAGAAACCACCGCTTTCCTTCTCCAGTCTACGCTTTTGTTTCAGTCTACTCCCAAAACATTAAGAAAACAATTTAATATCTCAAAAAATTTGTTACTGAATTTCACGGTGGGACCCACCTCCTCAAATCTAATTGGTTAAAATTAGTTAAGTAAAACGCCGTCAAAAATCAGAACTCGAAAATGTTTAAAGGTTTAATGAGGTATTTTTGTCTTAAAAACTATTAAAACATATATAGTAGTCAGACGCGTCCTTGAGTAGAGCGGTTCAAGCTCTTTTGAATACTTTGTGTTTGTGAGCAGTGAGTAGCTGAGTGGATGAGTAGACCCTCAAAAAAGCAGCGTAGTGTATGTTTGAGCGAAAACACATCTTCTGAGCACGTAAAAGTATTTAATTTTAGTGCTTCTTGTAAGGCCTTATAGTGTCACCGGGACTCGGCTTGAATTGCAATGTGCTGGATGCTGGGAGTGGAAATGCTTCTAAGATATTGCCAGCATTCTTGCGTACATCCCAAGCACTTCCTTGAGAGCTGTAATCTGAACCAAGGGCTCTCGAGCACTTGAGTGGTCTCTCAAAACTAATTAGTATAATTACTACTCAGGCCTCATTTGCAAAGCCTAATTAATTTAGAGATTGCGGCCTAGGGTTTCACACCTTTAAATACTAGTAATAATTTTAGCTTTAGTGCTTTCAAGGAAATTGAAATTCTAAATTCAAAATTCAAAACAAAGCTATGTTTAGAGAAATAGGATATATATATCTAGATAAAGTTAGGATAGAATGTCTCCTATCTGTTATTTTTTCCCTTTACGCTTCTAGCCTCTGTGGCTACCTCAACCGTCAGGAAGCGGCCTTCTTCCTTATTAAAAAGCGTGAAAGTGAGAAATGGTAAAGTGCGTGATTTCGATGATCACAGAGAAAATTATTTAAAAAAAAAAAAAAAAAACACCGAAGACCTTTTTCAGAAATTATTGTTTATTCATCGAGCTTCCACAATTTTCAATATGAAGTGTTGGAAAAAACCTGGAACAAAAGAAGCGCTGATCTGAAAACGTCTTGAATAAAACATAATTTCATGGTAGATCTATTTACATTCGAATTCAAAGTGCTTTCGAGCTACACTATTGCGTTACAGGCATGGCATATAAAGGAACTTTATTTGACATTCCCGCAAAGCGGATGGCCAACATGAAAGGAAGGGTAGGGATGTGGTA